>SDVV010017647.1:0-13939 GCA_016164225.1 Gammarus roeselii
GGGCCCGGCCATTATGACGCGGCGGGGGTAAACCAGTGAAAACTGTGGGCCCTGCTGCTGACGACGGTTCCTCGGTACATTCGGGACCCAGAGTGTAAATTGAGGGGCTACCGGCCGGACCCTTTAGCACAAAAGGGCTAAGTGGTGTGAATGTGAGCGTGTGAGGGTGTGAGGTGCGCCTTGCCGTCGGCCACCCCCCTTTCTGGGGGATGCGGCCTAGTGTCTGTATCTGTATCTGTATAGGAGGCGTGAAAGCTGATCGTCTCAGACATTCTACGATCCTGGAAGGTAGGACGCGAGAAGCAAGAGGTGACGGCGCTGGAGGATCTTATGAACTGTGCCCCGAACGTCTGCCACGCCGAGGCTTTGCTGGAGCCCATGTGGTTCACCATGGTTTTCCCCGCCCTGTTCTCTGACAAAACGCACATTGTAGTGTGGTGCCAATGAGCTCGTGCTCGCAGCGCATGTACGATGGCCGGTGATTCCTTCGACGTAACATGGAGAATACATCCAACTGGCGACCAGCGGCCGTAAGACTTCTGGTCGTGCAGCATACAGCCACGCGCGTCGCCCAATGCGTTCGCCCACAGGAGGTGCTTCGGTGGAGGCTTTACGAGCTGGTCGTTGGCGTGAAGAAAAGCCTCTCTGCTCCAGTGCAGTGCCGCGCGTCGGTAGGGATTGAGATGTCTGGTCTTGCTGGATAGGTGCATGGATCGTGCTGCGAGCACCACTCCATTGAGGAAGTGGTGACCATTGCGTAGGTAAGGTGTTCGTTCATACATAAGGCCGAGGGAACTCTGATGCTGTCGAAGCGAGAGAGTTTTGCGGGGAAGTATCTCTGTGGCCATGTCCCTTCGGCGGTTGATGTGCTGTGAGGTCGGGGTGATGGGCCCGGCCTCTCCATTGAGTGTTACCCCCAGGAAGTTGAACTGGTGGGAGGGTTCCAGAATAGACTTCCCCAGGTGAACGTGGCAATCGAGCTTGAGGAGAAAGTCGCAGGTCGTTTGGGTGGTGCGCCGGCAGTGATGTGCAATCGGTGCCTGGAACAGCCAGTGCACGATGTGGAAGGCCGCATCTATCTTTTGCTGGTGGAGCAAGCAAAAGGATAGCTTCGCGATCGTTCTAAAGACTTTTGGTTTCAGGTCGAAGCCGAATGGGAGGCCGAGAAAAGGTACCGTTGTCTTTGTAGTTTGAAGGCCAGGGACTTTTGGAACCTGAGATGAGTTGGGACATGTGGGAAAATGTCCTTGGTGTCCCACTTGGTGAACCAGAGAGAGGACTTCAGCACCGCTCGTATCCGTTGCAGGTTGGACCCTCGAAACGCGATTATCGGGATGTATTTGTTGAGTTCTGAGAGGTCGATCAATAGGTGATCCTCTCCCGAAGCCTTGGGGACCGCAAAGATACGAGATGCGAAAGCTGGTTGTTTGGACCCTGCCGTGATTACGCCTTTGCGCAGGAAGTCTAACACTAGGGGATTGAGAACGCTCTCGTGTTGTCGGTGCGAGACAGTGTAATCGAGAGGAGGGACTCGTGGCGCCCCTCTCAAAAGAGGCCTTTCGACAGAAAGCGTTTGACCAAAGGCGTGGCTTCGCGCCCGTGTGCTTGTTGACTCCTGAGGGCCGCCGGAAGAACGTTATTACTTACGGGAAGGGGAGCGGTCCCGCTTTTTACAGTCACCTGAGGACTTTGAGCTGGGTGCAATGCTCATACGAACAATGCAGTGACTGCGGGGAAACTTGCGTGTCATCCGTGAGACGGGATCAGGGATGCAAGCATGAAAACCCGTCAGTAACGCGCTTCGTACATACTTCTGCCGGGATGTGTCTGAAAGAAAAAGCGGGCATGCCCCTGTGGTCTCGAAGCGAGCCTGTGAGGGGGACGATCGGTGCGTTAGCGAATTCCCTCAGGGCTCCGATTCTATGGCAGCCTGATGTAAGGCGCAAAGTGCGCATTCGACCCAGAGTTAAGCTCCTTTTAATTGAGTGGCTCTGTGTCTTTGCATGATATCTGTTTCTGCACGCCGCAAAGATAGGATTACCTGGAGGCGCTGTCATAGCTGAGGTCTATGTTGCACTCAACTGACCTGGAAACGTGACCTTCCGAATAAACCTTAGTGCCGTAGGCACTCGGTTTGGAGGTCATTGTTGGGGACAATGCGCGCCTGTGATGCGGTAATCTGATGACTCGCGATCGCCGCCTGTCGCCGAGGTGATTTTGTGTGTTGGTAAATTTGTTGTGTCGACAAAGTTTATGTATCAACAAAATTTTGTGCCGACAAATTTTGTCGACAAAATGTTTGTAGACAAATTTTTTGTGTTGAAAATTTTTTGTGTCAACAAATTTGTTGTGTTGACAAATTTGTTGTCTTCAATTTTTTTGTTGACAAAACTTGTGTTGACAAAATTGTTGTGTCGACAAATTTATGAGTTGACGAAGGTTTTGTTTAGACAAAATTTGAATGTCGACAAAGTTGTTTGTCTGTTGACAAAAATTTTGTGTCGACAAATTTATGTGTCGACAAAATTTTTATGTCAACAAAATTTGTCAACATTGATTGAGTCTACAAAATGATGTGCCAACAAATTAATGTGTCAACAAATTTTATGTGTTGACAACAGCTTTGTTTCAACAAATTTATTTGTTGACAGACAAATTATGTGTCGACATATGTCTTTGTCGACAAATTTCTGTGTCGACATATGATGTGTCCACAAATTTTTTGTGATGAATTTTGTGTCAACAAATTTCTGCCGACAAATTTCTGTCAACAATTTTTGTGTGTTGACAAATTTTATCTGTCAACAAATTTTGTGTCAACAAATTTGGTGTAGAAAAATTTGTGTGTCAACAAATTTGTGTGTCAACAAATTTGTGTGTCGACAATTTTGTATGTTGACAAATTAGTGTTTCAACAAATTTGTGTCAACAAATTTGTGTCGACAAATTTGTGTCAACAAATTTTTGTGTTGACAAATTTTTGTGTTGACAAATTTTGGTGTTGACAAATTTTGGTATCAACAAATTTGTGTTGACAAATTAAATGTCGACAAATTCTTGTCTTGTGTCAACAACTTCTTGTGTCAACAAATTCGTGTGTCAACAAAGGTCTTGAGTTGACAAATTCTTGTGTCGACAAATTCTCGTGTCAATAAACTCTTGTGCCGACAAATTATTGTGTTGGCAAAAAGCTTGTCAACACATTCTTCTATTGACAAATTCTTGTGTCAGCAAGAATCTTGTGTTGGCAAGAATCTTGTGTCGGCAAAAATCTTGGGTCGGCAAGAATCATGTGTCGGCAAGAATCATGTGTTGGCAAGAATCATGTGTCGGCAAGAATCATGTGTCGGCAAGAATTTTGTGTCTGCAAGAATCTTGTGTCATAAATTTGTGTGTCTGCAAAATTTGTGTGTCAGCAATTTTGTGTCGACAAATTATGTGACGACAAATTTTTGGTGCTGACAGTTTTTGTGTGACGACAAATTTTATGACGACAAATTTATGTGTTGACGAATGTCTGTGTCGACAAGTTTCTGTGCCGACAACCTTCTGTGCCAACAAGATTTGTGGCAACAAATTTCTGTCTTGATAAATTTCTGTCATGAAAAATTTGTTTCAACAAATTTCTGTTTCAACAAATTTCTTTCTGTAACAAATTTATGTTTCTACAAATTTATGTTTCTACAAACTTCTGTCATGACAAATTTCTGTCTCGACAAATTTTGGTTTAGACAGATTTCTGTCTCTGCAAAGTTCTGTCTCAACAAATTTCTGTTCCGATAAATTTCTGTTTAGACAAATCTGTTTTGACTAATTTCTGTTCTGAAAAATTCTGTCTCAACAAATTTCTGTCCCTACAAATTTGGGTTATGACAAATTTCTGTTTAGAAAAACTTCTGCTTCAACAAATTTTGATTTTGATAAATTTGTGTTTAGAGGAATTTGTGTTGCAACAAATTTCTGTGTCAACAAATTTCTGTCACAACAAATTTCTGTTTCTGCAAAGTTCTTGTCTTGACAAATTTCTGTCTCAACAAATTTATGTTTAGACAAATTTCTGTTTACAACAAATTTCTATACAAGACAAATTTCCATCTCAACAAATTTCTGTTTCAACAAATTTCTGTTTCAACAAATTTCTGTTTCAACAAATTTCTGTTTCAACAAATTCCTGTCTCAACAAATTTCTGTACCATCAAATTTCTGTCGCAACAAATTTCTGTCGCAACAAATTTCTGTCGCAATAAATTTCTGTCGCAACAAATTTCTGTTTCAACAAGTCTGTCTTTACAAATTTCTGTTTCTACAAATTTGTGTCAACCAATTTTTGTGTCGACAAATATTTTGGCGACAACTTTTGTGTCAACAAATTTTGTGTTGACAAATTTTGTGTCGACCAAATTTTTGTGTCAGCAAATTGTGCATGTCAACAAAATTTTAGCGTTGACACATGCCATGTTGTGTTGTTAAAATCTACGTGTCAACTACTTTATGTGATGACAAATTTGGTGTGTCGACAAATTAGGTGTTTCTACAAATGATGTGCCTACACATTTTTGCCTCAACAAATTTCCGTTTCGACAAATATCTGTGTCGACAAATTTCTGTTTCTACAAATTTCTGTATCGGCAAATTTCAGTTCTGACAAATTTCTGTTAACACATTTGTTCTGACAAATTTATTGTTCTAACAAATTATATGTGGACAAATTTCGCATGTCAAAAAAAAAATTTGTGCAGAAAATTTTGTCCTTCAAGGACGAGGCACAGGACCACTGAGCCAGCAACTTCAGTACGTCTGGGCATTTACCGATCCCATCTGTGGCTCTGTAGAGGCAGTGGGTCACAAATCCACTGCCTAGATGGGCCGCCACGTACTGAATCTTATCCTTGCACGAGGATGCAGAGACCCTGTGGGTCTTAGTGTGGCGGGAGTGTGCTTTCCGGAGCTCAGGGGTAGCTGTGCCTCCAACAACAGCAGCGACGAATGAATGATAGAGCTCGGCAGAGCCCGCTTATATAGGTAGGTAGGGAGGGAGATGGTTGGGGGCTTGGGGGTTTCGGCCGGCCGAAATAACTAGAGGCAGGAGACTCCGCGCTGCTGTACTTAGAAGACATTTAGACCCCCAAGCGCAGGAGACGCCACGTCGTAACTAGCAGACATTTAGCGGCGGGCAGCCAGTTTAGTTTTTATTATTACCTTAAAACTCGAGGACATTCAAGAAACTTGAACAGGTTCAAAAAACCCGAATAAGGTTAAAAGAGACAAAGGTCTAAATTGGTCAAAACTACGCTCAACGAATATTATCAAGATTCTCTTGTAATGCGTCTCTGTAATGTTTTATCTTCAAGATTTATTTGAACAAAAGCAGAAGCGCAATGCTAAACCATATGGCTCTTATGGAATGGAAGAGAATAAGAAAATATGAACTAGCAAAAGGACGACTGGGCAAGGAGAGCACTCACATCCCTAAACAAGTACAATTACGGGAAGGATGGAAGGTATATTCTCGGGGCTGGGGGATCGCTCAAGTTCCTCTAGTATGGTACGAATCCTAAACAGATTCCCCTTGCTTCCCTGCAGAAGATACCCCATTACAGGGTTGTTGAAGTAATGACAATTGAAAGTGAATAGAAAACAGGGCTGAGAATAAACTTCAATTGTAGCTAGCTATTACAGGGAGGATTGTTGGAGTAATTACGAGGAGAAGTGAATAGAAAACAGGGCTGAGAACAAACTTCAGTTGTAGCTAGCTATTACAGGGAGGGTTGTTGGATTAATGACGAGGAGAAGTGAATAGAAAACAGGGCTGAGAATGAACTTGGATTATAGCTAGCTATTACAGGGAGGGTTGTTGGAATAATAACGAGAAGAAGTGAATAGAAAACAGGGCTGAGAATGAACTTCAATTGTAGCTAGCTATTGCAGGGAGGGCTGTTGGAGTAATGACGAGGAGAAGTGAATAGAGAACAAGGCTGAGAATGAACATGAATTGTAGCTAGCTATTACAGGGAGGGTTGTTGGAATAATGACGAGAAGAAGTGAATAGCAAACAGGTCTGAGAATCCATTTCAATTGTAGAAGTTCAACCAAAGGGAGGGTTGTTGGAGTAATGACGAGGGTAAGTGAATAGAAAACAGGGCTGAGAAATAACTTCAATTGTAACTTGCTATCACAGGGTGGATGATTAGTTGAATCGCAGCGTGAATTTTTGGGTCTGATTTGGGCACTGGTGATTGGTTAAATTTATCATGGATCATTGGTTACCAATCGCTCACAGGATATATGGTATATTATCCGCCATGCAGGATTATTAATTTCATCGATTTTTTTCTTGTAAACACGATATCAATTCATTGTCAATCCCTAATTTCCCGTCCTCATGTCTTGAACTCGGTTGGTACGTTATTCATTGTCGAAACTCTTTATCTACATTATAATAAAACACTGTGCAGCTGATTATTGTATCACTCTGTATTTCCAATCTCCGGCATGACTCAGCACAACGGTTCCTCCCCTCTAAACACACCGTATATCTTTCTTCACGGTATGGCTTGACCGTATCTCTTTATTCAGGACATGGCTTGACGGAGGTCTTCCTAGTAACCACCAGTATTTCCTCTCTCCTCCAGGGTTTGGCATGACGGAACTTTCACCCGTGTCCCACCTGTCCATCGCGGCTCGCTACGTTCCTGGGTCATGTGGGCATCCTGTGTCCAACACCATCGCAAAGATCGTGGATCCCGACACCGGCAACGCGTTGCTGCCCAGCGAGGACAGCGGGGAGCTCTGCGTCAAGGGGCCGCAGGTACGCTGACTGACAACTTGAACCACTCGCTGATAACTTGCCTGGTACTTAGTTGATGCGACATCTTGGAAACTAACGGGGTGCGTAGCCACTGCACTTGCTAAAGAAAACAATCTAAATCGTAACTACTGTGACTGTGGAAATAATTAGCAGCTTAACCACTGTGTAACTCGGACGTTAACCGCATGCGTACTGCTACACTAACTGCAGCAACTAGCAAACGACCGTTCGTGTAGCTGCGTAACTCGGACGTTAACCGGGTGCGTACTGCTACACTAACTGCAGCAACTAGTAAACGACCGTTCGTGTAGCTGCGTAACTAGGACGCTAACCGGGTGCGTACTGCTACACTAACTGCACCAACTAGGAAACGACCGTTCATGTAGCTGCGTAACTTTGACGTTAACCGGGTACGCACTGCTACACTAACTGCACCAACTGGTTGTTTCTACTCAATGAATTAAACGACTCTCAATAGTCATGTCGCTAACATCATACCCTTTCCCATCTTATCAAAGTTAATTCAACAACTGGTCAGCATCGTGGTAGCTAGTTAACTATTCAACTAACAAGTTTACTGCAAGATCAGCACTTTTCCAATCGTTACGATTCTTTTGTTCCATACAGCACAGTTGGAACAACTTATGGTACAATGGTCTCTTTGCCTCCATATCCAAGGTTTTCCACCTCAATACACAAATTAGGCTCACCAACATTTCCCACCTCTCCTTCACACAACTTTTTACATTCGTATCCTTTCATCCTATATTGAACACATACGAGCCCAAGTACTTCAAACACTACTTTCTCCAACAACTCTTCATTTACGAGGACACTGATTCTGCTCGTATCGTCACTGCTCAATCATCTCATTACTTCATCTCTGTCCACATTACCTCACATCTTCCTCCGCTCTCACACTCTGCCACAAGCCCCCACAACTTCTCCAAATCTTATCACCAGTGCCGTATCTTCAGCAAACAGCAACTGGATGAACTGCCAACTCCGCTCTTTCGCGCACCACACTTCAACCCTCGATTCATTGCAATTGCGCTCACCTCTCTGATCACTCCAACCAGTTTGTCACTCACCCTAGGGAGGTGGACGTAGCGGAGTTGGAGTTGCCCAGGGGTGACAGGATCCACCTGTCACGGTTGAGGTGCGAGCACCACACAGGCCTCCAGCCATACCACCATAGACCGGGAAATGTCTCTTTCGTTCACTATTTGTGATACGGTCTGTGGGAACGCCCGCGAGACTTCCGAGATTGAGCAACAACAAGCAGATAAACATTGAACAGAGAAGGGACATAACAAAACCTGGTGTCAGTCCCACTTCCACTGGAAACCTATAACGCACCTAGCTCCCTACTCCGACAAACGCTCTGCTCTACTGCCAACTCCACACCACCACAACGCCTCCCTGTCGACATCATTGTGGGCCTACTCCAGATTCATGAAGGACCAAAACATTTTTCCACTTCACTTGGTACTTTTCGGAGAACCCAACAGACTCGTGTAGGCTCACTCGTGGGTTGCCAGTGTGGTTCTTTTATTGGAAACGGTTGGATGAGAGTAGACGCACCTAGCCGGACAGCCGTACATATTCTTGTCCAATATGTCATGCCAAGCTCTATTAAAATAGTTTCATATTCTCACTTACCGTTTGGTTCCAGGTTATGAAAGGGTACTTCAAGAATCCTGAGGCTACGGCCGGTACTATCGACTCTGAGGGCTGGCTTCACACCGGTGACGTGGCGAAGATCGACTCTGAAGGGAACACCTTCATTATCGATAGGCTCAAGGAACTCATCAAGGTCAAAGGATTCCAGGTGAATGAAGGACGTCTTATGATGAACTTGAGGGACGACATACTGAGATAAAGATAACTTGAGTCTTAATGTCAATGGATAAAAGGTGAGGAAAGCGAATACTTTAAGGAATTATTATATCTCAAGATCAAAAGATTTCTGTATAAATCATTGTATCCAAAAATCAAATGATTACAGGTAAGGGTCATTTTTTAAGACTCGACTAACTCTCATCGTCAAAGCATTCTATTTAAAAGTGCGTATATACGTTTTCACTCTTGTTAATGAGACCAAATAACGAACACTAGCTGTACCAAGATCATTTTATTCACCTGACATGGTCAGAATGTTATAATAATTAAAGAGTTCTGCAGGCTCCAAATCAATAGTCTGCGCAAAAAAATTATGAACTTTTCTGCTTGTCGGAGCTCTTCAAATTGTCTCTGTTGCAGTATCAGTCATTGATGATCATAGTTGTATGGAGAAAAATATGGCAGGAAAAAATGGCGTGGTGAGGGAAAGGCAAGGTACGGAAAGCAAAGATTGTCGACTGTAGCTGTCAAGTAATTGCTGGACAATTTCCTAATTACTTGGTAAATGCAACGCCATAAAGAGATTGAGGTCTCTCACACACTGCCGAAAGAGATGGAGGTCTCTCACGTTGTCTAAAGAGATTGAAGTCTTTCTCACGCTGTCTTAACAAAGACCCATTACTAAAGATGGAGGTCTCCCTCAAGCTGCCTTAACAATGACCCAATACTAAAGAACATCAAATAAGCAACTTCAAATAATTCATTTTTCTTGGCCCGACTTGAGCTAGCTTGTTTTTGTTCCGTATTCCAGGTGGCGCCCGCTGAGCTGGAGGACCTCCTGAGGACCTGCTCCGGAGTAAAGGACGTAGCCGTGGTGGGCGTGCCGGACGAAAAGGCGGGGGAGTTGCCCAGGGCGTACGTCGTGAGGGATGGCGTTGAAGGTAAGGCCCATTAGTGGGATCTGGTGATGGACTGTTCTTGTTGTGAGGCCATAAGACGGGTCTGGTGAATGACTGTTCTGGTAGTGAGGCTATTAGGGGGGTCTGGTGATGGACGGCGCTGATGATAAAGGTGAAGTTATTAGAGGGGCCTGGTGACAGACGGCCCAGATGGTGAGGCCATTAGAGGGTTCTGGTGAGAGGCGGCCCAATAATGAGGTCATTAGAGGCGTCTGGTGTGGGACGGCGCTGCAATGGAGGCATTAGAGAGGTCTTATGAAGGACTGTGTTGATTGTGAGTCTATTAGAGGGATCTTGTGAGGGACAAAGGGACAGTGAAGACTTCAGGGATCCCAACGAGATATGAATGAAGCAAAATATCCCATCAGTCAATATTAATAATCGTTCTTTGAAGATACACTTCTCCTAAAATCCAATTTTGGTATCCCATCATCAGCAATGGATTGCAGTTCCGGCTATTAAGTTAAGGAATACCTATGACCAAAATTCCATAAAACTACGCACATTACGATGATCTTCAAATAAGTTTCATAAGATCATATCTTCAGACAATGAGGCTGCACGTTGTTTCGATAATTGTACACGCTTTTGTTAATTAGTTTTGATGACACTGACTTCAGTGCCCTAGAAAGCCTTAACACACTAATCTATTTATTTTTGATTCCAAGAAAATAAAAAGTAAGATACTAAATTCATTCCGACGAATTGTTATTCATGTTTTTTAAGCGTCGGAAAGTCTGTGTGTCGATGTTTCTTACTCGGCTGTTAGAATGGAAAGATTCGAGTTAGCTCACGTCGTTGGCTCGAGTTGGAATGTACATTCATCTTACGCTATCTTAATACGCAGGTTGAATTAACTCCCGTCGTTGGTTCGAGTGGAGATGTGCATTCATCTCTCGCTATCTTGACACGCAGGTTGAGTTTGCTCACGTCGTTGGCTTGAGTGGAAATGTACATCCATCTTACGCTATCTTAACACGCAGGTTCACTGACAGAGGAGATGCTGAAGGACTTCCTGTCTTCGAGGGTGTCTGCTCACAAGCAGCTGGCGGGTGGAGTCGTGTTCTTGGACGCTATTCCTAAGAGCTTGACTGGCAAGATCCTCAGACGGGAGCTCCGGGACATGGCTGCAAGAAACTGACATGATAACAACTAGATCTAGCAGCTTGATCCTAAGACCGGATCTCAGAGACATGGCGGCTATTAACTGTGATGTCGCTAAAGTGATCTAGCGGCTTGATCCTCAGATGGGAGCTGAGTAACATGGTGACTACAAACTGAGATTATTACTAAGGGATCTAGCGGCTTGATGGTCAGACGGGAGCTCAAGGACATGACTGCCAGAATCTGAGATGACTCCAAAGGGATCTAGCAACATCCTCAGATTTGAGCTGAGGGACACGGTGGCTAAAAACTGAGATGACAACAAAGGGTTCTTGCGGCTTGATCCGCAGACCAGAGCGCCGAGGCATGGCGGCTATCAACTGAGATGACACCAATGTGAGCTAGCAGTTTGATCCTCAGACGAGAGCTCGAGGACATGGCGAGTATAACTGAGACTGCACCAGATCTAGCAACTTGATCCTCAGACGGGGCTCAGGGACACGGCGACTATAAATAGAGATGACTCCCCAATGATCTGGAGGCTTGATCCTCCGACGGGAACTAAATGACATGTTCAATTTTAAAGTGAGAATTTAAATAAGAACATACCAATGCAGTTGCACGATTATCATGCGATGGTGTGGATTTTTAACGAAATATTCTGGTGACTAACTGGAAAAAAATCATTCAACTAATATTGATTGCGTTGACTATTGGGAGGACTAGGGTGGATGAGAACAGCTTTTCGCATCCCCTTCTGCATTAGATTGTCAGGAGAATTAACTGATTAGGTTCAGTCTTTTAAACCTGGTTAGTTTAATACTCTTTTGCTGTTATGAAGCAACGAAGGCTGATGTGTTTGCTGTCCGATAGGTCCTTCGCAGCATGCCGAGGAATGTCCGTGAATTTTTTACCAAATATAGGGATCAAGTCATAAAGTGATCAATGGAAGACAGGTGAGGCATGAAGTATGAGCTATCACTGTGAAAAACATATTTTGCATTTAGACTACGCCCGCCTGGAAGAAACTTGGCAACGATCATTTTGATTGTTTGATTTCAATGGTTGCTGTCATTACCTTCCCTGTGCTAACAACCCTGTTCAATCTAACCTGGCTCTTGGTTAAACCGGAATGTCTTGACGCACTAGTATTGCCCTTACGGTTGCACTAGGTTTTCATGAGACAGTAGTATTGCCCTCACGTTTACGCTAAGTTTTCATGAGACTAGTATTGTCAAGTGATACTGTTATCGTTCTGACAGATAGCCAGATTGTCACATGTTGCTGCTCTTTCGGATTTCATAATTATTCTTTCAATAAATGTTAATGCTCCTCAGTATTATTTGCAGAGAAACATACAGTGACAACATTCCCGTCGTAATACCTAGTATTGTGAAGCATGCTTTCATGTTTGTGTTTGCAGTGAACACTGACGCAACATCTTCCCTCAGAGACCAACGCTCAGTAACCTAGAGGTTTACCTCACCGCTCGATTTTTGTTCAGTCTTTTAAACCCTTTTCTGATGGCGGATGGTGACTAGCTTCTAATATCGCAGACCTCTTTTAAACATTGTTGAAAGGCAATATAACGTCTGCAATAATTATTTACCTTCATTTGCCATCGCTTGAGAAAATGTTAAACAAATACTATCATGAAAACTAAACGCTTTTTAATTATGAAGATTGTATTCGTTCGCAAGTCGACAGGTACAAAAAACGGTTGTATGGTAGGAGCAAAACCTAGAGATGTTCATGTTATTTCTGAGGCGCCGCGTGACATCATTGGGTGACCCAATGTGTGCGGTAACGATGCTCCATCGATACAACCAGCGGCAGCTGGCGCACGCTCTCTCCCATGTTAATTTTTGCTGTATTACGACTGTGAAGCAACTCCTAACCCTCATGGCAGGTCGGCCATTCTGTGTGACGTCATGTCAATGCACCCATAGCTCTTTGTTAGCGGCAAATTAAACACACAGAATGGTGCTTAGGCCACTTACCCGGCCCTGAAGCGAACTCAACCCTCTCCCCCCTCCCCCCTCATTCTGTCATACATGACTTGTTTTGTTGGTACATACAGATGAAGGGCCAAACCCCCAGAAGAGATGGTCGACATTGTTCGAAGTAGAACGGTGATGATTATGAAGTTGGTGGACTGAGTAAATTGACGTGCTAACTATATTTTTTATATCAAATGTCAAACCTTTATAGTATCGTTTCTCGTTACTCGAAGAAGGAAAACCTTCAACCGCATCTGTTTTCGTGTGCTTGCAATTGTTATTCTGCAATTTGAAGCTACTCATAGTTGAGTGATTCCGATACACTAGTAACTTCTCGAATCTAACCCGCGTGTGAATTTGTGGGAATGTGCGCGAACAGCCATGTTATAAGTTATTCCTCTCTTAAGTTATATTATGTGTGGGTGTCCTTCAGATAGTGTGCACGTGCATGAGAGGAGTGCGAGGTGAGTCTTGCCATTGCCCACCTTCTTCTGGGGGATTTGCCCTTGCGTCTGTATCTTCATCAATATCTTTATTTTCTCCGGAGAATAACACCCGAGAATTGATTTCCATAGAAGTTACTGATGGGCCTATTGCTATGAATCTTACAATGCACTAGTATTAATCCTCAAGTGTGTATAGGTAACATATTTAAATACTGGCCCTCATCTTATTTTTATGTACAAACTAGGTAAATAGCTATTTAACATGCCCAGGGAATGTATCACGGCTTAGCTAGTTTCAGTAGGTGTAAACTATTCATTATGATTCTTGGTAGAACAGAGCCTGGATGTTGCTTAACCCTCCTTAAAGATGTCATAAATATGTACCGTATTGTTATGAAAAGTAGAATTAAGGTAGTGCCTAATCTGTAGCAATAACAATGCAATTATGTAGTAATCATCGTCTGAAGGTAGTAACTTGGCTGAAGATGTCAAGAAAATAAAATTGAAGAGTTTACTACCACAACCTTACGGAAAAATACGTTATAAACAGGCGGGGCAACAAGACCTTTTACGGGGAAAGTATGTGTGGGTCCTTCTACTTAATCAACGTGATCAGATGCGCTCAACAGCCAGCCTCTTAAGACACCTTTGTCCCACCCCTTATAACTGTCCTACCCTTACAATCAGCAACTCTTTAATCGAGGATGCGACGAGAGCCCGCGGGTAACCGGCCGACTTAGTTTCACCAATTTCTCTTTATTTAATGTTGATTAAAATATT
>SDVV010017648.1:0-13939 GCA_016164225.1 Gammarus roeselii
GATATGTCCTTATGCAGGTACAGCAGCGATCCATGCTTCCGAGCTGTGCCATCTCTGTCTCCCCTGACGGAACTGTAGTCAGCAATGTCGATGAAGGACGATGAAACAGAAGGCAACAACCACGTCTCACTAACAGCTAAAACATGAATACCCTGCTTCACAAGTAAGTTTGAGATAAAATCGACTTTATTAGCTAGTGAGTTGACGTTTACATGGCCAACTTTAAAAAAGTTAAAATCACTTAAAACACTGCTGGAGCTCAGCGCAGGAGCAAATTCTGACTATTTGACACAGTGGCCCCACCAACCCGATTAGGAGCACCACCACCACCCCGACCAGTCACAGCAACATCACGACTGGCGGCAGCCCCAGAGCCATGCGCAACAGCAACATGCCGAGAAGTCAAGGCCTAAGTGTTAACTTATGTTCAACGCCCAGGAATGATATTTGTTCATCAAATTTTCATAACAAGATAACAATACCTTACCTAGCATGACTTGTATTCATATAATGCTATCAGTTTGCCATAGAATTAGAAAAAATCATTTTATTTATATACTTGTTTTATCATATAATTTGATCTATCATTTTTTTGTAGCTAATAACTGCTTATTAACAGATACTTTAGGGTCATAATTAAGCCAGGATGTAGAGAAATAATTTCAGCAAAATTTAATAGCAATTATTGAAGAAAACTGTTTTCCTTGGTGAAATTGGAGAAAAATGATTCCTTCCACAGTCAATAATGACAGCAGCAAAAAACAAGCATTTAAAAGACATGTCAGACGTAATATTTAACCTAAAATTCTATTTCAAGAACTGATAGCTATATACTAATAGATAATGCTGTTTCTATTGGTACTCTCAAACTTTTAGTTTGCGTTTCAATTATTGATGTATGGGGGGTGCGGGGAATCGCTATGTTTAGTGCAGGGAATCACCCCCAATTAGGGGTCGTAGCTCGCCGCACAGTTTTTCGCGAATAACTTTCTTTAGGCTGACGATAGAATGTTGAAACTTACAGTGGAATTATTTCAAAGTATGTGGAAAATGTGTTGAGTCACCCTGGTCCCTGGTCGATGCTATATAATAATAGAACCAGGTTCAGCTATGCTCTTCCATAACCCTCTCAAGCATTCATACCTGTTTGCTGAATCGCTCTAATGCATGCCACATTCTGACTACCTTGTCTACCTGTCATTTATTTGGTTTTGGTTCCAAATAGAAGTGTGCAAAGTTTGCCTTGTAACATCAGCTGGTGCAGTTTGGCTTATTTGCTGGAAATTGCATGTAGCTATTATGTTTACATATACAGCTATTGCTTGCATAATAGTATTATGGCAAGCAACAAAAATATTCCTCTAATTGTTTCACAACAAAGCTAGCTATGCAAGTTATAATAAAATCATATTGGATATTTTTTTATTCAAGGTTGAAGGTCAACTTCAGAGGACACTTAATAAATATTGGTTTATGTACAAGAATTCCACACAAAACACACTCAGCCTATCTTATTTAAATGGCAGGAGTAGATGATTCAAAATTGATGAACCGTAGGCAGGTCATTCAATATTTTAATGCACCAAACACTAAATAATCTCCTGTTCACATCCACAGAAGAGTGGGGCACCAAGAGCTTGTGTGTATGTCCCCACCGCCACCATCCAGCTACCTCTAGGCTCTGGAACAGAACGGACTAATCTAATCCATTTATATCACAATACAGAATTCGCCAATATTAAATGAGGTCATGTCTCAGCAGCGAGCTATTGATTGAGAACAAATTCTTTGCCATCAGCCAGTCACGGAATGACACCCCCGTTCCCCAGACAGTATGCACCTGTTTGGTCCTCCTCCTCAGAACAAATTGAAGCAAATTCACATCCTGAATATATAGAAGATTTCACACACACGAACAGTAGTCATGAATGAGCATGACATGTGACACGAAGAGTGTGACCGTTAACCCCAGCCGACGTGCTAAATTAACTGCGGACGCCATCGTCGCCATGGATGATTGTCGGAAGACAGGTAGTCCTCGAACACAGAAAACCATTTTGCGGACGCTATGAACACATAGAGACATGAACACGTCATGTCATGATGAAGCGTCCAGAAGAACTATTGTTTTGACTCTTCTAGGATATGTACACCTAAAAAAATTAGACATTTGAAGCAGAACAACTATAAATGCATCAAGTTAGGACAATATTGGAAAAAAACTATACAAGAAAGTGATAACCTCAATTGTGTAAGTCTTTCAAATGGTACATCTTCACCACGTAACGTATGTGTTCCGATGTATGATCTCCCCTGGGAACATTGCGCTATGTTTAGAACTAGATACCTCTTTCAACTTCTAGGACGTCATCACACAATACGTGGACGCTATGGAGGCCTCCAATATGGCCGCGGACGCCTTTATAGGAGCTATGGACGCTCTGAACGTTTTACATAGGGTCAAGTATGTCATCATTAGATGCCATCGTTCGTAGCGTGGACGTGATGGACGCCTCTAATATTGTCGTGAGTGCCATCATTGGCATTATGATTGCCTATGTATATCATGTATAGGTCCATGAACGCCAAAAATCAAGGCGGAACGCCATAACACTACCAATATTGTCATAGACGCTATAACAGGAGATATGAACGCATCTGGGCACATTAAAGAGGTCCATGGATGGCATCATTCGAAGCGTGAATGCTAAGGACACCTCTTATATTTCTGTGAACACTATTTTGCAGCAATGGGCGCCTCTAAATGCCTTTAAAGGTCCGTGGACGCCATCGTTCCTGGCGTGGACATCATGGACGCCTTTTAAATTTCCGTGGTCGTCAACATTAGAGTTTTGGATGCCTCTGGCCACTCAATTCTGGTCTATGGACCCCATAATTCAAGGCGTGGATGCCTCGGGAGCCTCATATATTGCTGTGAATGCTCATATTGGAGTTACGGACGCCCCTGGACACCTCATTTGGGTGCACGGAAGCCATCATTCTAGATGTGAACACTATGCACGACTCCATTATTGCTGTGAACGCCTTTATTGGAGCAATGGATGCCTCGGGATACTTTTCATAGCTCCTTGGTCGTCATCATTGTAAGCGTGGACGCGTCTTATTTGGAAGTGAACGCCATTATTGAAGCTAGTGACACATTTTCATACATTAAACAGGTTCATGAACGTCATCACTCATGACGTGGACGTCATGAGTGCCTCCGATATTGTCGTGGAAGCCATCATTTAAGCTACAGACGCCTCTGGTCACCTTATTTGGGTCAATGAATGCCATCATTCAAGGCGAGGATGCCTTGGCCTCCTCCAGTTTTGCCATGGAGGCCATTATTGGAAATGTGTACGTCTCTGGACACATTTTAAAGGTTTATGAACGCCAACATTCATAGTGTAATCGCCATGGGCGCCATTTAAGTTGCGTGAGTCATCTTTGGCGTAAATAACTTTTTATATTGGTCCATGGACGCCATCAATCAATGCGTAAACGCTATTAATGCCGTTTATATTTTTGTGAGCGCCATTTGGAGCAATGGACGCCTCTAGATACTGTTTATTGCTCCGTGGATGCCATCATTCATGGCGTGGATGCCTCGTAAATTGCGTGGATGCTATCATTGGCCTAGTGTGAAGTTTATATAGGTCCATGAACGCCATCATTCAAGGCATCAGCGCCATGGACGTCTCTTATTTTGTCGTGGACACCAATATTGATGTAATGGACGTCTATGGACACCTTATACAGGTCAATGGACGTCATCAGGGTTGTTGTAGATGCCATGGACATTTCCAATATATCCGGACGACATTATCTGAGCTTTGTACGCATCGCAACAGTTTACAAATTTCAGTGGTCGTCTGCATTGTAAGCATGGGCGCTATGAATGCCTCCCATTTTACTGTGGACGTCATTATTGATGCAATGGACGCCTCTAGGTACCATGTAAATATCCATGGACGCTATGAATAATAGCGTAGATGCCATGGACGCCTTTCATGTTGCCGTGGGCCCCATTTTTTGACTAATAGACGCTGGGCACCTAACATTGGTCAATGGACGCTATCACTAATGGCGGGAGTGCCTCCAATATTGCCACGGATGCCATTATTTTCAGCCATGGACACCTCGGGACACTTCACGTAGGTCCATAGACGTCCTCATGGCAAGCGTGAAGGCCATGGATGCCTCTTTTATTGTAGTGTACGCCATCATTGAGCTATGGACGCTTCTAGACACCATATTTTGGACCATGGACGTCATTATTCAAGTCGTGGACACTATGGACACCTCCATTATTGTCGTGTGTGCTATTATTGAAGCTACAAACACTTTGGGACACTTTAAATAGGCCCATGGACGTCATCATTGTAAGCGTGGAGGCCATAGTGGCCTCTTATATTGCCGCGGACGTTATCATTGGAGTTATGAACGTTTCTTGAGACATTATTTTATGTCCATGAACGTCATCATTCCATGCGTGAATGCCATGGTCAACTCTTATATATCCGTGGACGCCATCATTAGAGTTCTGGACGCTTTTTGACACTCAATTCAGGTCCATGGACCCCGTCATTTAAGGCGTGAACATTTGAGGGGCCTCAGATGTTGCTGTGAATGTCATTATTATAGCCACGGACGCCCCTGGACACCTCATTAGGGTCCACGGACGCCATCATTTTAGGTGTGAACACCATGAACGCCTTCAATATTGCAGTGGACGCCCTTATTGGAGCAATGGATGCCTCAGGACACTTTCCATAGCTCCATGACCGTCATCATTGCTGGCGTGGACCACCTATATTTTGCCGTGAACGCCATCATTGAAGCTAGTGACAAATGTTGATTCCTTAAACAGATTCATGAACGTCATCACCTAAGGCGTGGACGTCACGGGTGCCTCCGAGATTGCCGTGGAAGTCATAATTTTACCTTCGGACGCCTATGGACCCCTTATTCAGGTCTATGGACGTCATCATTCAAGGAGTGGATGCCCTGGACACCTCCAATTTTGTTATGGAGGCTATTATTAAACAGGTCCATGGACGCTTTCATTCACAGGATGGTGGCCATGGAGGTATCTTATAATGTCGTGGGTGCCATCATTGGAGTTATGGACATCATATACACATGCTCATGATCGCTATCAATCAGGGCGTGGAAGCCTTTGACACCTCCACTATTGCTATTGACGCCACTATTGTGTTATGGACGTCTCGGGTCAAATTACATAGGTCCTTGGACGTCATCATTCCAAGCGAGAACGCCATGGACGACTCTTTTTTGCCGTGGACGTCATTATTAAAGCTATGGGCGCTTCTGGACACCTTATACAGGTACATGGACGTCATCACTTCTGACGTCTACAGCTCTAATATTGGCATCCACGGCAATATGAGTGGCGTCCATGGTCTTCATGTTTACAATGACGACGTCCATGGACCTATGTAAAGTGTTCCGAGGCTTTCATAGCTCCAATAATGACGTCCACGGCAATGTTGGTGGCGTCCTGGCACTGAATGATAGCGTCCGTGAACCTATATGGTGCTCAAAGCGTCCATTGCGCCATTGATGGCGTCCACGGCAACGTGACAGGTGTCCACAATATAAATAATGGCATCCATGGACCCTTACACGGTATCTAAGGGCGTCCATTGCTCCAATAATAGCGTTCACAGTAATATAAGAGGCTACCATTGCTTCCACGCTTCGAATAATGGCGTCCATAGACTTGAATAAGGTGTCCAAAGGCATCCGCAGCTTCAGTGATGGCGTCCACGGCAATATAACAGGCGTCCATCAAGGCCACGCCTTGAATGACATCGTCCACGGACCTACATGAAGGCGTCCACGATCTAAACAGCTTCCATCACAGTACAATGATTCCAGAGGAGATCATAAATCGGAACACATACGTTTCGTGGGGTGGAGTTTCTAAGGGCTAACGAGCGGAACTTTGGTCGTGTATCTCAGAGTTTTTACTCATATAAGCCGGCAAACACGTTCTTAAAAAAAGTTGTGATGAAAAACGTTTTTAATTTAAACCTCGATATACACACGGTACGAGTTATTGGCAACTGGTGAAGTGTAGTGAGTGTCTTCGTAGGAGTACTGTCAGAAAATGCAGTGCCCCTGAATACATTTTTGGCAAGCAGCCAGGATGCATCCTAAAAGCTGGAGCCTGTTTCAATCAACGCTTCTCATGTCTTCAAATCTCGACACATGCACATTGCGAAAATTGACCACCTATCAGAAAAGCCTGTCCAAACTCCAACCTACCTGCTTCTGGGTGAAGAGTTTTTTGGCAAGGGCTGAACCAACCAAAAGGGCTGTTAAAATAATTCTTTCTTGCCTGAACCCACTCAAAGTTGCACAAGAAATAGATAGAATATGTGGGGAAGTAGAGAGAGTACACCACCAAAGATCTGGCAGCCTACTAATTGTCACAAAATCTCATGAGCAGGTCATACAACTAATGAAAACAAGAGTATTTTGCAATAACATTGCAGTGGTTCCATCTGTGGCCTGGGGAAGCCAGACTGTGTATGGGAAGACTTATGCCCCAGAATTCTCAGGGGAGAATCCTGAGGACATCCTGGAATGGCTTCAACTATGTGGGGTTGTGGGAGTTTGCAAGTTTTATCAGGACCTAGTCAAGGCAAATTCTCCACTGTATGTGCTGACCTTCCTTGAAGATAGCTGTCCAGAGACACTTTAAGTTGGATACAGCATCTACCATGTAGATCCATAGTATCCAACACCTCTTTGCTGTGGGAACTGCCTCCAATGGGGACACTCAGCCAAGTTTTTTTACCAACAGATATGCTGTATGATCAGTTGCCTGAAGCACAAATTTCCTGTTTTTTCCGCTCCATTGTTTTGCCGGTCTTTGCAGTCTGGCGTGCTGTGGCATTTGTGCCTCCTGTCATGCTCTGCACTCTGGCCTTGCTGGGGTGTGGAGTAGTCTTGGGGCAACCAAGGTGAGAAACAGGGGTGTCATATGTGAAAACTGTGGAACGAAGGGTCATGCCCATACTGACTGCTCAGAGGGAGCTCCCACCTGTCTCAACTGCAAAGGGGACCACGTTGCTGCCTGAAAATGCCGTCCATTCTATACCCAAGAACAGGAGATCTGTTGTTTGAAAGTAGACCATGGCATCACTTTCAAGAAGGCCAGAGACCTTGTCTGTCTAGACCAATTAGCCTAGGCAGCAGCTGCTGGTGCAAACCTTGAACCCCACCCTGCTGCTACTTCTTTATTGACTGCCCAGGCACCAATGTCCCACTTTGCAGAACTTCCTGCCTGCTTGCCATCCTACAGCATGTCACACCCTTTGTTCCCATTCCCACTTTAACACAGCTTGTGGCACGTGACTTGGTATCTCAGGCTGCCTCAACATTAGAACCATCTCCAGTAACCAGCCAGCGCAATAATCATACCTTGTATGCCAACGCACTGTCTGAGGCTCAACCTGAGAACTGTCATCTTTCATGAGACTGCGGAAAACAGTCTAGCTGGATCACAACAGGCCAGCAACACCATCAGCGTGCTTTTCCCACTTGCAAACATAATCAGCCTCAATCAGAACAGCAACTGCTTCTTGCTCAGTCACCTCATACTACACCTGTTTTCTCCAGTATCTTTCAGGGAAACCACCCCTCTGGTTATGCCCAACGGCTACCTCAAGCAATCCCGGTGTATTCAGAGCACCCACCTTGCACTCCTGCTTCAATTTTCTGTGCATCAATTGGCTCCAATATTGAGGAACCTAGTATATTGCATGTTCTTTGTCAACTGCTCCCTGTTGCTATGCCCCTGTTGCTGTGTTCCACCATGACTGAGAAGGTGGAGTGTTCTGTAGAGGTAGGCACAATCCTTACAGCAGATAGCATTGTTGGCAATACATAGCAAAAACTGGGTCTTGCCTCTTTTCCATCTTCAACCTAAACCTTAAAGCATTGAATTAAAATATAATGGGATACTATCCTTGTCTTACAGACCTCCATGTTGCCCTAGACAGCATCCATCCTGACGCAATTTGCCTACAAGAGACACGGCTCCTCAATGATTGGGCAATAAAGCTGGCAAATTGCCAGTCACCACCAGCTGGGGAGTCGGAAGGACAGGCTTCAGGGCTCTCAAGGCGGTGTTTGTGTCTCCACCCGCTTAGGCATCCCATGCCTTCCCATTTCTATAGTGTCTAAAGTGGAGATGTGAGCTATTCAGATCAACCTTCACTCATGTAGCATCACTGTATGTTCTCTCTACATACCCCCACAGCCTTTGACTTAGGAAATCTCACTAGAGACATAAATTTACTACTGCCTCAATTTCCTCCTCCTTTCATTATCTGTGCCGATGTTAATGATCATTTCTCATGGAGTTCACAGTTTACAGACCGCAGAGGCAAGTTGCTTGATGACTGGATAACGGACACAAACCTCTTTCTCCTCAATTCTGAAGAACCCACGTATGCTCGAGCAAATGGTACTTTATAACACATTAATGTGACCATCACAACCCCTGATCTTGCCCCTAACTTTGCCTGGCACCTACATTCTGATACTTTTTCAAGTGATCACTTCCCCATTGTTCTAGATTCAAATATTACTGCCCCATCTGTGCTTACCAGTGGAAGGCCTTTGCTGACGACTTCAAACTTTTTTTGAGTTTCCCCCGCGATATACAAGCAGTTTGCCTGGGTGTGTCTTCCTTACAGAGGGATCTGAATTTGTTGCAGTCTGTGTCTTTGTCATGGAATCTCTCGTTGAACATTGACAAGTGTGTCTTTATGCGTTTTTACAAGGGCCGTCTTTAATTAAAGCAGATTGATGATAAAACTGCTTATTATTTGAATGGTGTGGTACTTGATCTTGTCGATTCCTTCAGGGACATGGGAGTGCTTGTTGACTCAAGGCTGCGGTTCCATCTCCACGTGAGAAGTGTTGTAAGAAAAGCTTCCACTCTGGCGACCAGTCTGCTCCACTCTACTGTCAATAGGAGTTCTGTTTTCATGGTCTCTTTATTTATTACTCTATTACTCATATTAGACCCATCTTTGACTACTGCTCATGTGTGTGGAATATGGGATATTTGGGGGATCTGAGACTGTTGGAGTCTGTGCAGAGGAGGTTGACCAAGGAGATTGATGGGCTGGGTGGAGTGGACTATGGTGAGCAGCTCAAAGCAATGCAGTTGTTTTCTGTGAGGGGGAGGTTGTTGCGTTCTGATCTTGTAAAGTGTTGGAAGATTTTTCATTATTGTGTTGATTCAGGTTTGTCTGCTCTGTTTGAGAGAGCTCCAGATGTTGGCACACGTGGACATCCTTTCAAGCTGGTGGTTCCTTGCTGTCAGACGGACTATAAACGGAAATTCTTTTATTCTCGCTGTGTGCAGATTTGGAACCGGCTGCCCGCTGATGTGGTGCAGTGTGATTCACTTCGCGGCTTCAAGAGGACCCTGGCGGAGAAATTGGGGGCAGTGTTGTATGAGTTTTGCTAAACTAAATTTGATGCAATGTTGTTGCTTGGTTTTTGTTGCCGACGGTTGTGTGCAGTTGTTGACTGTCTTCATTGTTTTGTTTTCTTTGGAACTATTGAGCGCATTCCGACCAGCGTCCTGCTGCAGTGCTTGTACCGTGCTGTTCATTTTGATTGCTGGCGCGCTGAGGTGTACTGCCTCCCATGCCTGCGTGCCCTGTTGGCGGGGCTGTTGGAGTTGTGGGGGGCTGCAAAGGTGAAATCTACTGAGCCCCTCAGTCTGACTGGTGTGGTAATGAGATGGACTTAACCCTTCCCACTTTTGAATCATTTATGTCACCAACACAGGCATGCAGAATGGTTGAAGCTAGCATCCTGAGAAGTGCCAAGCGTAACATCATGACATCTGGGAGAACTAAGACTGGTAAGCACTTTAAACCCTGGTTGAACCCTGGCCTGCCAAGTTGCCTTAAATGCCAAAGCCTGTGCCCGCAATTGCTATGATCACCACCTAGGCAACATGGAGCTCCGGATAGCGTACCTAAAAGCAAGTGCCATGTCACTCCAAACCCATAGGGAAGCCAAGGCAGAATGTTGTAAAAATCTTCATTTTTAGCATCAGCTCTTGCACCTGCTCTAGCAACGTTTGGACTTGGATGAGAATGCTGCGACACTCGCCGCCTTGCAGAACCATCCTTCTCAAGGTAAATGATACTTTTTTTCTCAGACCAAGATGTGGCAAATGTCCTGGCAGGCCAATACAGTAGGAGGAGCAATAGTCACTCTCCTGATACAACATTCAGTACTCTGAAGACAAAATCTGAATAGACCCCAATTTATTCCTTCACTCATGCCTTGCATCTTCACTGGTATAACACGGAACTTCACTCCCAGAGCTGCGCAGCACTCTTGCTTCATCAACTTCAAAGTCTCCTGGCCCTGACTGCATCCTATTTGTTTTCCTCCAGCACATCCGAGAAACTATACTTCCTCTGCTCCTGTCATTTTTCAATTACTTCTGGCAGATGGGCTTCCCACTGCAGTGGTGTGAGGCCACTGTTATTCCAATCCTCAAGCCAGGCAAAGTGGCCACTGACACTGAATTCTATTGCCCTATTACCCTGGTCACATGGCGCCTTCAGAGATTCCTTGAGCTGGAAGACTGCCTTGACCCATGCCAGAGTGGTTTTTGTTCTGGCTATCCAACTTTGGATCCCTTGATGCGACAGGAAGCTACTGCCTGCACAAGTTTTCATCAAGGCCACTACTGTGGGGCAGTTTTCCTTGATATATCTCCAGCATTTGATACTGTCTGGCACCATGGCTTGTTACAGAAGTTGCACTCACTTGGTCTTGCTGGCAACTTGCCTCAATTTATCGAGCAGTTTCTATCCCAACGTAAGATCTCCGTGCGTGTTGAGGGTCAGCTGTCTGATAGCCATCCAATATCTGCCGGTGTGCCTCGGGGATCTGTAATCAGTACGGTGCTGTTCAGCATTATGATTGATGACCTATTTTTTGGGTTGCCTGACATACTCTCTTATTCCTTGTATGCTGAAGACAGTGCTTTTAGGGTTTCTGGTCCCAACCTGACACAGCTATTGTCTACTGTTCAGGAGGCACTTTGTGCTGTTGAATGGTGGTCTCACACATATAGGCTTTGACTCTTGCCCAGCAAGACAAAGGTCATGAAATTCACCCAACAACGCAAGTTTCCCCATACCAATCTCTACATCCACAAATCACCTATTGAATATGTGTCCACTTTCAAGTTTTTTAACCTCACATTTGACTGGAAACTAACCTGGGCTCTGCACATTAGCCGAATCAAGGAGACATGTCATCCTGACCTGCGACTTCTATCAGTCATCTCTGCGATGGGATTTGTGGCAGACTATTCAACACTACCACGCCTGTATACTACTCCCATCCGCTCCAAACTTGACTATGGCTCTTTCCTGTTTGAAACAGCAGCTGCATGCCACCTACGTGCCATGGAACGCATCCAATATGCTGCTCTGCGCACTGTTTTGGAACCCCTTTGATGTACTCTTTCTTTTCACCTTGAGGTTGAGGCAAACGTTCCTCCTCTGGCTATCTGCCAAAAGATGCTACTGGCTAAATATGCATCCCGTGTCCTCACAGTAACATTGCATCCATCTGCTACTCTCCTTCACACTTAGCGTCAACCGGGGTGACTCCCCGCATTCGAAAACACAGGGTGGCTCCAAGCACCCCCCTTCTGGGCACCGAAATGTTGGAAATCACAATATTCAACTACAGGACTTGAAAGAGCAGGTCTAGTCTTGTTAGTAAGTATCAACTACTTGTAGAAATTCGATGCTCGCACAGAATTTATGGAAAATCGCCCAAGTGAAGGTGTGTTTTTCAGGTCCCCAATAATTTTGGTTTGGAAAATTTGACGTTCCGCAAACTTTGATGCTGGGGCAAGAGTTTCCATTGGATTAGGGTCAAATTTGGTGGTAATACTCTGAATATGTTGTAGTTCTTTAGTTCTTTGCGTATGAAGGATTTTGCGGAGAAATATAAACTTTTCTAGATTTATACAAATATACAACTACGGGGAGTCACCATATGTAAAAAAAATCGGGGGTGACTCCCTGCACCTATTTTGTTATTAAATATCTTTGTTTTTCTTCAATGAAAAGTAATTAAATGCAATTCTTCACACATGTAAAGACATCTGAACATGAATAACCCACAATAATGATACCACAGCTAATTTCTAAATGCGCAACTAATTTCATAATGACCTGATGTTTTTAACACATGGTGACAAGTCTAGGCCTAAATGTTGACTTATGTTAAATGCCCAGGAATGATTTTTTTCATCATATTTTCATAGCTAGATAACAATACCTTACCTAGCATCACTTGTATTCATGTTAATGCAATAAGTTTGCTATAGAATTGAAGAAATAAATTTTTTACCTTTATTATTGTAATATCAAAAAGATCATTTGTTCTTAATATTCCCTAATTTACCAATACTTTAGGGCCATAATTAGTTCAGGATGTGGAGAAATTACTTCCAGTAAAGTTAGATTGCAATTATTGAAGAAAAACTTTATTTAATGCTGTGAAATTGAAAAAAATAATTCCTTTGACAGTCAAGCATGACTGCAGCAAAAGATGAGCATAAAAAAGGACCTGTCAGACGTAATTTTTTACGTCAAATTTTATTTTAAGCAACTGATAGCTCTATACTAATATAAGCATGTTCTATCTATTGGTACTCACAAACTTTGAATTTGTGTTTCTGTTGCAGGAACTATTTGCAACTCAGACAAAATAAAGTAAAGTGAGATTGTAATAAAATTATATCTAATGGGGGGGGGCTTCTGTTAGCATGTCTGAGCCTTGCCAGAAGGGCTGCTTGGTCAAGTTCCTATGTTCGGGTGGGTTTAACACTCCGGTTGAGTACATTGTTGGGTTGTGTCACACCCCAAGGGAGATGAGTTTTCTTGTTTGATGTGTTTATATAGAAAAATATGTCTTCATATGCAAGTTGATATTTAATGTTTTTCTATTCACAGGCTAGTGCTGTGATGTCAGATCAAAAGTTTAGTGCGGAGTTGATTGTTGTCACATGTAGGTTGGCTAGAGGATAAACTACTGGTGAGTTTCATGTCCTGAAATGACAATTTTATTCTGTTGGGTGGCTAGAGAGAGCCAGTACCTAAATCTACTAGAAGAACTTTCAGAATTTTGCTGTGGTTGCTGATATGCAGATGCTGAGAGGGAGTTGTCACATCCTTAGGTTGGAGAGTTGCTAGGCAGTTAAACCATGTGTGATTGATGTAAGTCTTTTAATGTTTTGCTGGCCGAAACTATTTGATTTATTTTAATGTTAAATAAGTTAAGCTAGTGTGGTTCTGTCGTTTATTTCATCAGTTCTCTTAATGGGTTAGGTTGCTCCATGTTTTTTTTTATCACCTTAAGTAGTAAGAAATTAACTTGTTTGCTGCAATTTGAAGCCTTAAAGTTGCGTTGAGAGGTTCTCAGGCTGCGTAAAATATCTTTCTGTGGTTAACTTTTGTTCAAGGCCACTATTACAGTGGAGGAGAAATGTTCTAAGATTTTTATACCTATGCCTATTTGTTTTTCTAGTATTTTTTTTACATTCTAATATATGGCAAGGGTTGAACTGTTATGCACGGACCTGATATTAAATAAAATGAGCCAAGGCTTGTGAGCTGTTTTACTTTTGCTCTGAATGGGCACTGCAGGTTGCCTGTTAAGTTAGATCTAGTGGTTGTTCAGTCTCTGTTTGTGTGTTTACTGCTGATTTTAGAGAACCAATGATTTAATAGATTGCTTTGTTCTAAATAACCAAATAGTGTTCTGTTTTTTTTAGGGCCCCTTTTCCTTGGAGAGAGTTTTGTGAAGTCTGTCACCCAATAAACAATTGTCTGTGGAGACG
>SDVV010017649.1:0-13939 GCA_016164225.1 Gammarus roeselii
CCTGATACCCAGGCAGCCCCCAATGCCCTGATACCCAGGCAGCCCCCAATGCCCTGATACCCAGGCAGCCCCCAATGCCCTGATACCTAGACAGCCCCCAATGCCCTGATACCCAGGCAGCCCCCAATGCCCTAATACCCAGGCAGTTGAAATAAACCCCGCGTGAATCAGGAGCTAGAACGTTATGCTATTTAGACATACTGTAGATGGTTATTGAGCTGGTCCGTATCGACGTGCTAAACGATGCTAAGCCAGATATGGCTGGTGACAGAACAGTTCCACTTGGACGCCTGAATCATGCATCGGTGCAGTTCACGCGATGTCACCTCACATTTGTTGAACTGGGCACTGGCACGACAAAACCGGGCCGACGGAGGCACGATCCACCGAGCAGGAAACAGTGGGCCTCGTGCTGGACCGGTACTGGTGGTTGGACGTCAGTGGAATGATGGTAGGCTTGGCAGGCGTTCGGACCATTATGTAGGCCTACCCAGATTACTTTAATTGAATATCACTGGGGTCCAAATGTTGGCTAACGAAAAAGTTGCGTGTGGCTGGAGCTGGTACAGGTGGAGGTGGTATAGGTGGGGATATAAATGAGAACAAAAAATGTGTAGGCCTACTGCAATAAAATAGCTGAAGTAAAGCAGCTCATAGAGCGTTTATAGGTCAAGTAACTTCAGAAAGAGTTTTCTGTGAGCCTGCAAACGTTTTATCAGCTTACTCATATCCTAATTTATAAATTGGTAATGGACTTCGTACTACTTTATGCGTGCGACTTTATTAATCACGTTCCAAGAATAAATAACGACTGAACACTTGTGTAGGCCTACTGCAATATTCTCTTTATTTTTCTTTATCTCCGACGAGAAACTACTCTTCCAATTTTATAATATACGCTGGTATATTTAGGTCATATAATGGAAGGCCTTATCCGCCTGTACGTCCTCGTAATGCAGGCAACACGCCCTCTGCAGGGAACTCCTCGCAACATAGCAGCGAGACACGGTATTTATACCTTAGTTCCGCGTCTTATATAAGTCCTCCATTTGTTATGCATTGAGTTTGCCACCGGCTTCTATTTTTCCCAACACGCCCGATTGCCTTCAATATTTTTGGACGGCAATAAACAAATGTTTTATTTGGCAATAGCAAATGTTGCGTCCCCTGTCGAGCGTGGTGTAAACATCGCCCACAGGACAGCATGGACCGGCCTGTAAATAACAAGCATTAAATATAGGTACAAGTTTATTGGTCAGATGAACGGTAATGGTTATATGTTAATTTAGGCTTTCTGGTAAAGGGTAAAAATCTTGCAGGGCCTAATGCAGCCTTCTACTAAATGCAGTCATTAAACTTGACGTGGATTCTATTCATTTCAGCTTCAAATATGTAGTAAAATTACATAATTATTGCGGATTGAATGCCTTCGTTCCTGAGTCTCTTTCTAGTAACAAACAAGTTACGATTTTTTCATCTTAAAAACAAATTATGTCCATTTCCAACCTTTGTCATAAGGTTTGTAATTTCCAATAATTTCTTCCCTTCTTTTGTCGCAAATGAAGGCCATTCTCGCCCTGCCACTCTGGGAGGGTGTCACCGCTGTGCGTGTCGGTGACCCGTTACGCCGCTTATCGACGCTCGAGATTCGAGAAACGGCTGGAGGCCCCTGGCCGTATTTAGTGGGCGTTACAATGCAGAAATGAATGTCTCCGTCGTGGTTCTGACTTCTCACAATCAATGGCTGGACAGCGAACGACTGTTGGTGTCTGCAAACACATAAGAGGAGTAACCGGAATTATCTAAAAAATTATGCCGGAGTTCGTCATACGGCGTAATTATGATCAATGGCCGGAATTGACCACAAATTATAACAACATTAGGCGAGTTGGATGCACAATTCACCAGCTCGTGCATGTAGGTTCATAAATTGCCATGATCACAGGTACCAGCAGTGGCAATAAACGTAATAGTGTATGCTACAGTGTATGGCAAGTGTTTGTATTATTGACAGTTCGTATGCATATTCAATGTTATTGATATTCAGCACTGTTCCACTCTTGCTGAAGGATTGATGAGGAGACGCGATCAGCGGAGGGGACGATAGTGTTGGATGGGAGGTGCGATAAATGGGTAGGTACCAACGGCGGGAAGTGGATGGCGAGTGATAAGCTAGTTCAAGGTGCGATAGGAGGAGGCATTTTTTTGGTGGAACACATGAAGTGAGAAGGCGCGATTGGTGAGAAGGCACGATAAGCGGGAAGGCACCATAGGTGGGTGAGAAAGCTTGATAGGTGGGAAGGCACGACTGAAGGAAAAGAAAAAATAGACGGAAAAGGCACCTTATATAAGAAAGCACTATAGATGACACTGAACAATATGTGAGAAGGCACGATTGGTAGGAAAGCACGATGGGAGGGAAAGACACAATAGAGAGGAAATTCGTTATAAGGAGAAAGGTACGATAGATAGGAATTAAGGGATGGAAGACACAATAGGTGGGAAGGCGCGATTGATGGAAGGGCACGATATTGGATATACAAGACAGACAATAGGTTGAACTTGGCGATGAGTCACGAAACATGTTAAACAGACCACCAATGTCGTGCCAACTGGCACTGCAGGGTCCATTGTTTTATTCGCTCTTGACACTCTTTCTGTCGCCGGCAATAACTATTAAACCAGCTGATAACGCCCTCTAGGGGTTAATGGTGTCAGCTTTGACACATTGTCATCACGCACAACTTGATAAGAGTAGCCCGGACGCATGCCGCCACAGCGGTGACCAGGACACCCATCAGGGTTTGGGTTGCTGCAGGCCTGGGACAAGGTCGGCCTTTACGTTTTGGGTTAATACCATTTACACTACTATTGACGTTAATGAAAATGCTAAGGACTATCATTATAGATAAGTTATTTCTCTCTGATTAAATAATACACAGGATAGAAGGTAGACAAAAAATCTAGGTGCTTCATTATCGTATTTATATTACGATAACATCGTATGCATATTGCAAACACCTCAGAATGTGATAAGCAATTGGACAGGATTCCTCATTCCCCCCACAGAATTCGTCATTCCCCTCACAGGATTCCTCATTCCCCTCACATGATTTCTCACTCCCCTCACATGATTCCTCATTCCCCTCACAGGATTCCTCATTCCTATCGCATGATTCTTCATTCCCCTCACAGGATTCCTCATTCCCCTCACAGGATTCCTCATTCCCCTCACAGGATTCCTCATTCCCCTCACAGGATTCCTCATTCCCCTCCCTCAATTTTGGAGTGTTGGTTCCAATTTTGATGTTCAATAATCAGCCGTTGAGGAAACTAAACGAGTAAAATTACATAGGCATACCAGTCGCTGAATTACATAGGCATACCTGTCGTTGAATTACATAGGCATACCTGTCGCTGAATTACATAGGCATACCTGACACTGAATTACATAGGCATACCTGTCGCTGAAAAACATAGGCATACCTGTCGCTGAATTACATAGGCATACCTGTCGCTGAATTACATAGGCATACCTGTCGCTGAATTACATAGGCATACCTGTCGCTGAATTATATAGGCATACCTGTCGTTAAATTAAAGAACTTTTACCTATCCTGAAAATGTCTATTTGATTTCTACCACGCCATGTCCATCGCATACTTGTTGCAGGGAAGCATACTTGACCTACTTACTCGAATAGACTCAGGTATCAGGAGCCAGTGTGGTACAACGTTTATCATTTACCCGGGCGAATAAATACTTTTTTTCATGCGCGCACGTGTGGTGTTCACCAATCATGGAACTGAGCACCAGTCGACCAGACGACACAATTACTAATAATGACAGAAGTGTGAAAACTGGTACGAGATTTTGACAATGAGGAACAACCAGTTCATTATCTGGCTGACTTGAAATTGATGATCCATTATCGAGAGAAAAAACATTGAGATTATTTTGTGAAGTGTATTTTAAAAAGTCTCAATGCCGACTTCAATTCCGTTGTCTAAGAACCAAACAATCAAATTGCTCATTGCATGAGTTTGAAGAAATACAGGGTATGTTCACGAAGAATTGCATCGCTTGTCTGTTTACGACCTTCGTAAATAGGCCTATATTGGCGTGTTTGAAATGCACCATCAATAGGCCTATATCGGCGTGCTTGCTATGCACCATATATAGGCCTATATCGGCGTGTTTGCTGTGCACCATCTATAGGCTTATATCGGCGTGTTTGAAATGTAACATCTATAGGCCTATATCGGCGTGCTTGCTATGCACCATCTATAGGCCTATATCGGCGTGCTTGCAATGCACCATCTATAGGCCTATATCGGCGTGCTTGCAATGCACCATCTATAGGCCTATATCGGCGTGCTTGCAATGCACCTTGATATAGGCCTATATCGGCGTGCTTGCAATGCACCATCTATAGGCCTATATTGGCGTGCTTGCAATGCACCATCTATAGGCCTATATCGGCGTGCTTGCAATGCACCATCTATAGGCCTATATTGGCGTGCTTGCAATGCACCATCTATAGGCCTATATCGGCGTGCTTGCTATGCACCATCTATAGGCCTATATCGGCGTGATTGCAATGCACCATCTATAGGCCTATATCGGCGTGCTTGCTATGCACCATCTATAGGCCTATATCGGCGTGCTTGCAATCCACCATCTTTTGAAGTAGCGGAACCTTTGAGCATTGTTTTTGTTGCATGTTCTGTCCCTCGTTAATTATTGGCTCTATCGAAACAAATAAACAATTTGTTACCAAACTTTTTACAATAGGTGAGAAAAACACACTTCCATAGGAAAATCGAATAATTGAATCATCTGCTGGTGGTATGAAGGATGCTTTGTATTCCATCAAATCCGATGGCCTTACAAATCAAGTCTTCATGGTGATTATTTTTATAATCAATGATTTTACACAAAAAAAATCAGTGAATTGTTTATTTATCTATAAATTAATATATATGTATGTATACATGATACACGGTGAGGTGAACCGTGCTTCAATCGCAGAACTGAACAGTCTGCTGCCGACCTTTTTCGATAACGAAATGAGAGACAACTCAGTTGAAATAATAGTCTACTAAAGCGTCTGCTTATCACAAATTTTAAAACTAGGAAAGATGCATCTTTTCTGGATCAAGTGATGAAATGCGGATAAGTAACAATTAATTTAATGATACCCCGTTCCCAGGTTGATGAAATATGTGAAACTACAATGTTTTGGCCCAAGTAGTTTCAAAATTAGGAATGAATTACTTCAAAATCTAAAAAACGTCAATAAACACATTGATTTTTAAATTGTTTTGACAAATCCTTTTACCTTTGGATCTTTTTTCAAAATTAGTGATAAGATTTTTTGAGGATGTTCACTCATGCGTGGTTTATGAATACCAATGTTTGAGCTGTAATGGTCGATACTTGGGATCAGATCCTTCAAATCTCACAGAGCGGATCATTTTGGGAAATCTATGCACACGGGTCGTCCGTTAGCCAAATTCAGTTTCAGTGGCATCATACTTCATGCAGAGGCTTGTGACCAGAGTAAACTTACACTACAGGGTAAACTTGGTAAGTTATCACCTGCAGCTAATTATGCTGCTAATTTAATTACAACGATTTCTACCAATGGCAGCCTCCGCGTAATCTCATGTTTGGTGTCACTGGTGCCAAACCGGCTATTCGGTGTTCCGTCATTTATTTGTGACTTAAACTCTTAGAGCGTCTAGTTTCATTATGCCATGCTGTGCAGTGCATGGTCGTAAGAACCGAGGTTGTCTCTCAAGAGAAATAGTTTCGTTTTTTAGGTTTCCTGCATCTGACTCCATGAGGAAGCGGTGGCTACTGGCTACAGACCGTCAGACTGCCTTCAATTTGAACAACGTGCAAATGTGTTTGGCTCATTTTAATGAGTTTCTTTGAAAAAGGCAAGAAAAATGCCTTGCTTCTAGATTTAAACTACGATATGAGTATATCGGAGTCCTTTGCAATTTTTCGCTTATTTGAACCCTGGTCTGTGTTATTGAAACTAGTCCGAAATATCATCCACTATCAACGCGATAAATTCTCAGGCCTAAAACAACATTCAATCCAGGGGTCTAAAGCAGCTTTCTTCGCAGCCAATAGTGCAGCGTTGCATAACACTTTGTTTTACCATGACTTGATAGTCTGCTGCAGCAGCACAATCCGGTTTCACTCCACCAGCTACATGGTCGTTTAAAGAGTAGTTCAAAAAAATATATATTGAACAATCGATTTCAATGTACAGTCGGTGCCAGAGTTTTTACATTTGTTGGAATTATATTTTCCAGATTCACTTCTTTTTTTAATGGTATTTTTTTCGGGGAAAAAGAAAATGACACTCTTGCATCACATAGTCCATGTTCTTGACGTAGTTACCCCACAACTTACTAGCTTTCTATGCATGAGCAATAGCGTCACGAAGAAAACTATACGATAATATTAGAGGGTGTACTTCATTAGAAATTTTAGGAGCATTACGTAATTCGGCAAGATGTGACTGCCCAAATGACGCTTATGAAAATAACAATGTTTATTGCAACTAATTATCAAGTTAGCATGTAATGTATATATTTTATAAATACCACTATTCATTAGCTAAATAAAATATATGGGACAGTAATTATATCATAACTTAGTATAATTTAAATAAAATTTCTATAGGTGCTATGGCTGATAGAATATTTTAACTCTGTGAGTGTGTACCAAGCTCAGATGTACTTTCAATGAATATAAACATTCATTAAATTGATTGATACTTATTGGCATTTCACCCCTCGATCCAGAAAAGAAGCATCTTTCAAAGTTGTAAAATTTGTGATTATCTGATGTCTTTCTGGATTATTATTTCGACTCTATTGCTTTTCATTTTGTTATCAACAGAGGTCGGCAGCAGACTGTTCAGTTCTGCGATTAAAGCACGATTCACCTAACCGTTACTTTGCAGTCAAATTGGCGCAACATACACAAGTCGTTTATAGAGCGCTTTATGCTGAGGGGCTAACGCTAGCTCAGGGTAGCATTTTTGTTGAAGAGAGATTTAAGTAAATTACTTATATTTTTTCTTCATAAAGATATTTCAATTTTCCTCACTCAAATGGAAGTTAATTTGAAATACGTAAATATCATGGAGACGATCCAATATTCTCATCTCAAATTGTACTGGTATTCAAAGAAATTAAAGAGTGACTGTTATTTTTGCGTTCAATCTCGTTTGTTTCCCTCGTTAGAACAACGTGTTTTCCGTTCAATCTCGTTCGTTTCTCTTGTTAGACCAACGTGTTTTGCGTTCAATCTCGTTCGTTTCCCTTCCTAGAACAACGCGTCCGGATGCCGCCCACGAGGGAGCCTATGCGAGTCAGGCGGGTAAACTCCATCAAGATGCCTTGCCTGCGGGGGCGGCGTCTGAGGCTCCGGCCCCTGCGAAAGTCCCTCAACCCACCCTGTTTCATATTATCGCCGGTGGGGATTGCGCTTTGTGCGTGCGTTGCTGATGTGGACGCAGCCTGTGCTCTGCTCGGCCTTCGGGCCCACCGAAACTTCCAAGACACCTGAGCCACGACATATACACTGCGTTGTTTTTCATGGACATGTGAACAATCCCCATCATTTCTCCCCAAAACATTCCTGTTCTACACGAGGCTATCCCTGCACGCGTCTGGTTGGTGCGTTGCAGTGTGTCTGAAGGACATGAACACGCTGCAAGTTTCAATGTTCTGGTGTCCACAAATAAAACTATACCGCACGGGTGGCCATTTTTTAACTGTCACACAACCCACAAAGTTAATTTAGATGGCAGCAAAATATTTCTACCCCACCATTAAGCCTGCCACCCATTTCTCGTCTCCCACCTTCCTTTGTCTCAACACGCGCGTGTCGGTGGGTATCGAGGGTTTCGGGCGGTGCGCTGGCTCGGTTTCCACTACCGCTGGTGGAAAACAGGGCTAAGCAACAATAACAACGTTTTCGGATAAAATAAATCACATCAGAAACCGCTCTATTGGCTTCTATTGTTTGGTGGAATATAAATTTTTCACCTGCATCCTAAGATTTCAAGGCCGTTTCAGCCCCAAATTGAAACCGAAAAATGCTTGTAAGTGAACGCATTTTATTGCGCTGTTTGTATTATATATAAACATCTTCCCTAACAACAAATCCTTCAACCTGCCGCGAAAGAAAAAGCTTTCTACTCCAATACGCACAAAATTGAAATTATCTTGTGTTGGTGTATCAAGTTCCAAATTCAGTGATTGATTAGCTGGTTGATTGACTGATTGGTTGCTGAATAATTGACGATTGAATGACGGGCTTATTAGCGGATTGTTAAGTGAATCGATTGATGAATTATTTGGTGGTTTGATTGAGGATCAATTAGCTGATTGATCGACGGATTGATTGATTTAACATTCGATAATTAATTGCTGCGGCCAGACCAAAATGACTAGAAAATATTTTGCAATGAGACTGAAACATCGTCAGAAACATCGACAATCACTCTATAAAAATGATAATCAATTGTTAAGGTAATAAACAAGTAGAAATTTGAATGAAACTTAGAGGAAATCCATTGTGCTCAAGGAGCAATGTTTTCCACGCTGTTTGGGTTGATGCAGTGTTGACACTAAACCACACTGTTTGGGCTGATGCAGTGGTGACACAAAACTACAGTGCTTGGGTTGATACAGTGGTGACACTAAACCACACTGTTTGGGTTGATGCAGTGGTGGCACTAAACCACACTGTTTGGGTTGATGCAGTGGTGACACTAAGCCACACTGTTTGGATTGATGCAGTGGTGACACAAAACTACAGTGTTTGGGTTGATACAGTGGTGACACTAAACCACACTGTTTGGGTTGATGCAGTGTTGACACAAACCACACTGTTTGGGTTGATGCAGTGGTGACACTAAACCACACTGTTTGGGTTGATGCAGTGGTGACACTAAGCCACGCTGTTTGGGTTGATACAGTGTTGACACAAACCATACTGTTTGGGTTGATGCGGTGGTGACACTAAACTCCGCTGTTTGGGTTGATGCAGTGGTGACACAAACCATACTGTTTGGGTTGATGCAGTGGTGACACTAAACCACACTGTTTGGGTTGATGCAGTGGTGACACTAAACCACACTGTTTGGGTTGATGCAGTGTTGACACAAGCCACACTGTTTGGGTTGATGCAGTGGTGACATTAAACCACACTGTTTGGGTTGATGCAGTGGCGACACAAACCACACTGTTTGAGTTGATGCAGTGGTGACACAAACCACACTGTTTGGGTTGATGCAGTGATGGCACTAAACCACACTGTTTGGGTTGATGCAGTGGTGGCACTAAACCACGCCGTTTAGGTTGATGCAGTGGTGACACAAGCCATACTGTTTGGGTTGATGCAGTGGTGACACAAACCATACTGTTTGGGTTGATGCCGTAGTGACACTAAACCACGCTGTTTGGGTTGATGCAGTGGTGACACTAAACCACGCTGTTTGGGTTGATGCAGTGGTGACACAAACCATACTGTTTGGGTTGATGCAGTGGTGACACTAAACCACACTGTTTGGGTTGATGCAGTGGTGACACTTAACCACGCTGTTTGGGTTGATGCAGCGGTGACACTAAACCACGCTGTTTGGGTTGATGCAGTGTTGACACAAACCATACTGTTTGGGTTGATGCAGGGGTGACACTAAACCACGCTGTTTGGGTTGATGCAGTGGTGACACAAACCATACTGTTTGGGTTGATGCAGTGGTGACACTAAAACACGCTGTTTGGGTTGATGCAGTGGTGACACAAACCATACTGTTTGGGTTGATGCAGTGGTGACACAAACCACACTGTTTGGGTTGATGCAGGGGTGACACTAAACCACGCTGTTTGGGTTGATGCAGTGGTGACACAAACCATACTGTTTGGGTTGATGCAGTGGTGACACTAAAACACGCTGTTTGGGTTGATGCAGTGGTGACACAAACCATACTGTTTGGGTTGATGCAGTGGTGACACAAACCACACTGTTTGGGTTGATGCAGGGGTGACACTAAACCACGCTGTTTGGGTTGATGCAGTGGTGACACAAACCATACTGTTTGGGTTGATGCAGTGGTGACACAAAAACACGCTGTTTGGGTTGATGCAGTGGTGACACAAACCATACTGTTTGGGTTGATGCAGTGGTGACACTAAACCAGACTGTTTGGGTTAATGCAGTGGTGACACAACCCATATTGTTTGGGTTGATGCAGTGGGGACACTAAACAAAGGTCAAAATTAAACTTTCTCTCACGGATTGTATCAAAAGTTCTCTGGTCCAGCTAACCAAATTCAGATGAAATGATTCTCTTTGAACGACAAAGCCCCGTTTTTTTGTAATAGGTTAGATGCGTCCTTCGAATATTGAAGAGCATAAATCAGACAACCTTATTGCTGGACGTTCATTAGAGGGCACCTGGATGTAATGTAAGGTAAAATGTGCTACCGTTTGGGTGTAAGGGCTTGAGCTGCATCGTGACATATATCGATCAAACACTGGTCTATTTCTATCAGTGTTTACTAACCTCAAATCTTCGAAACCTTGTTACATGTCTTCTTCAAAACTCTATTTAAGCGTCAAAGTAAGCGTTTCTTTTCAAACTCTTGTTGTTCTTCTTTGGGTGGACTTTAACTGGTATAAAAGGTGACGTATCAGGATAGGCAAATCTGACATTCCTGTTGAGGATAAAGTTGTAAGTCTGGGAGTATGGTTTGATCCCGATCTTTCCTTCAAACGCCACGTAACTATTCTGTGTTCCAAGTTGAATAAAACCCTTTTGTTCCTAAGCTCCGCAAAAAATGAATTGGATTTCACATCAAGAATACTGATTGTCCACGCTTTAGTATTTTCTCACATTAACTACTGCCTTTCAATTTGGTGAAAATGCACCAAAACTCAAAGAGAGAAAGTGCAACGTTGTATAAACTTTGCAGCAAGAATAACGTGCGATGATAACCACAGAAAACGAGACCACGTAAGTCCTCTCCTCGAAAAATTACAGTGGCTCAATATTGACAACAAACTGGCACTCCATGAGTCGATCAGAATTCATAAAGATCTTCTAGAAAAACATTCACCCGGCAGCCAAAGGCACATATATTCTCGAGGTGAAAAGAACAATCGATTCGCAAGAAATAATGATACTCTGCACGTTGAACACAGGAAAACAGAAAATGCTTGTTGTTTTTTTTCGATCACTGGACCAAAGTCCTGGAACTACCTCCCAACCAGCCTCAAGAATTTTGAATCCAACAAGACCTTCATGAATAGGCTTAATGAACATCTATTGACCGATCAATTCAGAACCGTAACTTTGCCTACAAACACAAGCTAAATGCATAATACCAGTAACCAGAAAATGCATTCTGTTCTTGAGCATGTCAGAAATCCCCACCACCATAACTCTCAACATTGAGACACCATCTAATCGTTTTTACTCAGACTATTCATATGTTTTCTATGCTGCTGCCGATCACAATTGTCTTTGCCAATTACCATAAGTGTTAACTAGCGTTTTGTCCATTGCTATGTTTCAAATGTTCCAGTCATTTTAGTATAATTAAAATAAGAACTCAGTCTTTTCGAGGAACAATAGGCAGCTTCTAACTTTGACAAATGTTAACTCGATTTCAATATAATTCATTTAATTATTTCTAACAATTACCGTACCATTTTTGATGATACAATCATTGCCTTATAAGCTAATATTTTGTTTTGTCTTCTATAACAGAAGTATATGCATCCGACTAGTGTACTCCAGCATTGTATTGTTCTGATTGTCAGTCATTTAATCATTTCCTAGTGGTCTTGAATTGTGTACATTGTATATTCAGTTGTTTGGTATCTATTTTATGTATAACTTCTTTTGTATAACTTGTGTCGCTTATTCACCCCTCCATCATTAATACAATGGTTTGGACCCATCTTTACAATATGTTAGCGCTTTTCGATTTCCCGACCCTATATTGTATTCATATTTTCTGTATAATTCATGTCGTCCATCCACATCTTTATCCTCGTACAATAATGTAGACTACCCATTACAATATGTTAGCACATTTTGATGTCCCAAACCCATGTTCTCAGGACTCTAACCACATGAATGCGTGATTTCCCACCCCATGTACTTGTCATTTTCCACACCCATGTATTTTGTTATTTATCCACCCCAAGTATTTCTGTTTTTTTAACCCCGCGTGTCACTGGTTTTCCCAACGAGGAACGAGAAGTAGCTCCCAGCTTTGACAGAGGCCAACTCGATGAGAATATTTCTACCATTTACCGTACCTTTTTGAAGATATAATCATCGTCACATAAGCTAATATTGTGCTTCATCTTCTATAGCAGAAGAATATTAATTCAACTTGTGTACCCCATTATCGAATTATTCCGATTGTCAATCATTTAATCATTTCCTAGCGGTCATTAAGTGTATATATTTAGTGCTATGTATATATTTTATGAATAACTTATGTCGTCTATTCACCACTTCATTGTTCATACAATGTTTTAGACCCATCTATACAATATGTTAGCGCATTTCGTCATGAAATATGTATATCCAGTGTTATGTATATATTTTATGTTTAAATTAATGTCATTTATTCAACCCTTTATTACTCATATTATACCACATATTGCCAATATGCTTGCGCATTTCGATTTCCCAACCCAATGTTCTCAGGGTTTCTAAGCTCCATGTGTTGGCGGTTTTCCAAATCCTATGTATTTCGTAATTCTCCCATCTCCATGTATTCGTGATCGCACCAGCCCATGTATTTCGTGCCAGGCATTCCTGATTCTAACTTCATATAAGACGTTGGCTGTTGATCATTGATTATAATAATTTAATTTATAATCTTTTGCATGAAATCCGACCTGGCGGCGAATTCAAATAGAATTTTTGTTTACGGTAATTCAAATAGTGTTTATGGCAATAAAGTTTTATGTGTAATATTTAAAAAATTGAAACCCCATTGCCAGATGATGAAAATAAATTATTTAATAATAATAATGATAAAGTATTTTATTTCTTCTATGCTAAACACTACTGCAATAAACCTACCATGATGGCCTACGGTTCTTTTACTAATTAAAATTGATCAACGGCTGAGAAGCAGAGTCGCATAACTGCATTCGGGTTCTCGTAGGCATAACATTGAACAGCTTATGTTGTTATGCAAATTTGCTTCTCAGCCCTTCTATTGTTCCTCATCAATGGAACATTAGAACCCGACTGTATCATAGCTACCCAGTTGAAGGTTGGAATACAGTATGACAGGATCACCATAATCCACCCTAATTTTGTTGCTGGGTAGGAAGCGAACAGTAACACTATCCCTGTATTGTTAGTGAATTAATATCAACCTGGTCCCATTTGAAGAAATTGCTCTTCCATGAACATCAAGTTTGTTTGTTATTGAATAGCATGCGCTCTTCTCTCGCTCTGTCATTCACCTTCGTTCTCGGCTCTTTGCTCTGTTTAACGTGTATTTCTTAGCGTATATAAATTCTACGATTTTTAACAACCCAATCCTCCATCGATTGCTAATCCACCAACTAAGGTTAGATCTGTGTAGTGTTTAGTCTCTCTTAAGAGGTTGTAGTCAACCTTCTAACGCCACACCCTGTACTAGCCAGCATTGTTATGCTGGCTAGTACAGGTGCTCCAAGACTCCTTGACTGATGCTCCATGATTGGTGCTCCAAGACTCCTTGACTGATGCTCCATGATTGGTGCTCCAAGACTCCTTGACTGATGCTCCATGATTGGTGCTCCAAGACTCCTTCACTGATGCTCCATGATTGGTGCTCCAAGACTCCTTGACTGATGGTTGGTGCTGCAACACTCCTTGACTGATGCT
>SDVV010017650.1:0-13939 GCA_016164225.1 Gammarus roeselii
ACGAGGCTTTCTAGCGCGCTGGGGTCAGCGTCCTTCTGGTGTCGAATGTCAATCAGATTGGAGTAGACCGACGAGGCTTTCTAGCGCGCTGGGGTCAGCGTCCTTCTGGTGTCGAATGTCAACCAGATCGGATTAGACCGACGAGGCTTTCTAGAGCGCTGGGGTCAGCGTCCTTCTGGTGTCGAATGTCAATCAGATTGGAGTAGACCGACGAGGCTTTCTAGCGCGCTGGGGTCAGTGTCCTTCTGGTGTCGAATGTCTATCAGATTGGAGTAGACCGATGAGGCTTTCTAGCGCGCTGGGGTCAGCGTCCTTCTGATGTCGAATGCCAATCAGATCGGAGTAGACCGACGAGGCTTTCTAGCGCGCTGGGGTCAGCGTCCTTCTGGTGTCGAATGTCAACCAGATTGGAGTAGACCCGCGAGGCTTTCTAGCGCGCTAGGGTCAGCGTCCTTCTGGTGTCGAATGTCAACCAGATTGGAGTAGACCGACGAGGCTTTCTAGCGCGCTGGGGTCAGCGTCCTTCTGGTGTCTAATGTCAACCAGATCGGAGTAGACCGACGAGGCTTTCTAGCGCGCTGGAGTCAGCGTCCTTCTGGCGCCAAGTGTAAACCAGATTGGATTAATTGAACAAGGCTTTCTAGCGCGTTGGAGTCAGCGTTCTTCTGATATCGAATGGCAACCAGTGGTCTGTCATTAGAAGTCCATTGACTCCAGTGCACTAGAAAGCCTCGGCACTCAAATTTAATGTCAAACCAGTAACCAGTGCTACTTTCAACTAAAGACAAATGTAAGATTAGATTAGAGTGGTTGGGTTTACTACTGCGTAAGTCAATGTCTTATAGGCTACGAATTCAAAGGTTTGCACGGGTACTACAGCAGGTACAGGAACTCCTCAATCATGAGAACAGCAGCAACGGAAAGCAGAAAAAGGATGCATCTGTTAGGTTCACGGCCCGCGAACCTAACGGATGCCTAGGAGAAAAAAAGGTGAGTGCCAAAATATGTAACTGGAGTTAGAGTAAAGTCGAATCACTGGAGGACTGACCTCCGCAATTTGCTGAGAGTGATCTTGACGTGTGGAAACTTGGTCCGGAATTTGTCGTTGACTTCCCGCTTGAGCTCATCAGGTTTAGCGTAGTCAATTAGCGATATCTGTAATAGTACAATGATCTTTTAACGATGGTAACAACACTAAGCACGTCAGCTGGGTGCTCCAAAACTGGCTTGTACGTGGTCCAAACTTACTGATAGAAATCGTGCCTCGGCTTGGCATTGGTACTGTGACATTTAGGGTTCAGGCATGGGGATCACGGAAAGATGAATGTTGAATAGATTAGATTGACCGAGACTTTTAGCGAGATAGAGGCAATGCCCTAACGATCATGCTAATGCTTGCTCACTGAGCAGTGCGCTGACAAACTTGAAGATAGTTTATTATCGTTTCTACAGAATATCAGAATGGAAGAAAAAATTAATGAGCGCAGTGAACGTCTCGGCATTCAGATTAGTTTGCTCAAGAGCCGTGTTCTTAGCATCTTTCAGTTCACAGTAAACAATATTGACGAGCGCTGACAAACGTCACTGTTTTCAGACTAGTTTTCACAAGAGTTTTGATCTTAGTCCCTTCCCAGTTAGCAGTAAGCCAGCCTTGAAATTCGTCCCTTCCCAGTTAGCAGTGAACCAGCCTCAAACTTAGTCCTTTCCCAGTTAGCAGTAAACCATCTTTAGCTGTTCCACGACCAGTTCATGTGGCAGGGTAAACGAATCCACGAAATTAGCCATGCCATCGAACTCGGGCAAGAGCTTGGGAAATGTCTACAAATGATATCTCATTAGCAAAGCCGGGAGGTCCGCTACTTCACTCCGCTACTTGTGGACCCTCTAATTGGTAGCGGGTTTTAATAATCAAAATGTAGCGGAGTTGCAGGTACCACTACAAAAAGTTGTTCAATTAACCTGTAAATGGGAACTGTGGCACTGTCGACATAAGTTTTTGCCGTGGTTTGCACTCGCACGATGTCTTAGGGCAGCATCTGGCAACGAAACCGGTAGTTTTTCTTGAAATTTCCTTAAAAAAAGTTATAAGCGGTGTTTCGAGGTAGCGCTTCATATTAAAGAGTAGCGATAGCTTACTAACGGGTATACGGTTTTTCGACTTTTAAAAAGTATTGCTAGTAGCAATAACTGTTTCAGCTAGCCAAGGTTGCAGAAGTAGCGGTGAAAAAAAATTGGTAGCAACGACCACCTTTGTCTATTAGTGTCCACGTTGGTGAGGCCACATAAGACAGTTAAGCGATCGTAGTTGATATAGACTTGCACTAGTGCCAGCAACAACGTTGTTTCAACATTCAATCAGCCCGAGTCAATATTCTGACCATGCACTTCGTTAATCTCAGGCCCACTTGGCTATCTAATCACTGGACTAATCGTTTTATCGTTATTGCAGTACCATGTATGAAGGGAAGCAGAGCAGCTTTCTGTGTTTGCCGGCTCGAAGCTCGGGGTCGTCCAACAGTTCAGGGGCGTAGTTATCTGCATAGAGAGAAGCGATTGATGATCACGTCAAATGAGCAGTTTGCCATAGTGTGAATCGTCATAGAAACGAAAATGAGGTGAATTTTAAAAGTCCTGTCAGTAATATTTTCAACACATCTATGAAATATCAACAATGGAAAGAGATCAAAATGTTGATCTACATCATGACTGTTTAATCATTTTGCAGCAAGTAGATAGAGCAAGTTAAAAAAATAAATGTTCTCTTGGAATTTTCAGACGCTCTTAATTCTATTGTAATTGTAACGGCCTAGCAACAGCCATCTGACTCACAATTGGAGGCCGCTCGATTGAAGCCGGCCCAGTGCGGTGTAGGCTTAGCAGACCCGTGAGAGGTTCCGCCACCCGCTGATGGGGCGATGTCGACGGCAGCCAAGCTGGCGATGGCTGACTGGCTGTAGGAAGTGACGGGGGGCGGAAGCGCGTGGCTGGGGTCAATGGAGGTGGCATGACCCCCAGCTACTGCGGCGGCCACGGCAGCAGCGGGGTCATGACTGAAACAGCGCGCTAGTAAAGCATGCTGTTGTTGCTGCTGCTGTTGTAGCGTGCTGGTGGCAATGGCGGGTGAGCGCTCATCTGTTGTAGTCTGGAAATAAAAAAAATTGTTGGCGATATGGATCATCATGCGTGTCACTTGGCTCATTTACAGAGTAAAATGTAAATCTAATAACAGCTAGGTTTTGCGTGAGAGGACACAGTAAATACCTATATGGCCTCTGGTAAGTCATCACTAAAAACCCTGGTTCAATGTCTGGTGCAACCAGAAACCAAGTAAATAGATCATTGGTTAAATGTTGCTGTGGAAGTGTTTTGGGCTTTCATGGATCTGGAAGAGGCCTACGATAGGGTCGACAGGAAGGCGTTGCGTTTATATGGAGTGGGCGAAAACTTGATAGGAACATACAGAGTTCTATGTTGGCAGCACAGCATGCGTCAGAGTAGGGAGCGAGGTGAGTGCTTGGCTCCCAGTTAAAGTTGGACGTGCTGTTCAATCTTGACATGGATGTTGTTGTCAGGGAGGTGGACGCAAGTGTAATGGGTCGAGGTTTAGAGTTTTCAGGAGTAAATGGGCTTATTTGGCTGTCGTACCAGTTGGTATTTGCGGATGATACGGCACTAGCGTCAGATTCTGAGAAATTGTGTAAGCTAGCATTGGAATTAGATAGTGTGTGAGAGGAGGAAGCTGCGAGTTAATGTGGGGAAAAGTATAGAAATGAGATGTTCAAGGAATAACACTGCAAGTAGAATTAGAGTCCGCCTAAGCTGTAGGGGGAAAGGAAGTTGAGGGATGCATGAGAGAGTAGTTGTTCCTACTGTGCTATAAGGGACTGAGACCGGGGGAGCAAGAGCGGAAGAGAGAAGAATGTTGAATGTCTTTGAGATGAAGTGTTGAAGTCTTCGAGTAACTCTCCGGGATAGAATTAATAATGGGCTGGTTGAATGAGAACAAGGATGATGAAGATGTTAGATGATGGAGTAGATGCAAATTTTCTAAGGTGGTTCTTGCACAACCTGAAGATGGATGATGGGAGATCGGTGATAAGTGTTTTGAAAATGGAGGTGAATGAATGTAGTTTTAGAAGTAGACTGAAGTATGGATGGATAAAGTGAATCGAGCTTTGGAGAGATATCATTGTGGAGGTGGCAAGAGTGTGCAATGTATAGACGTGAATGGAGAATGGTATCTCGTCCTTGGTATCTTGTTGAGAAACGGGACGTGGGTGGAAGGCCCAGCAATTATAACTCAGCATAAGTATAACAGCAAAAACTGTTGGGCCTGGCTGCTGACTCTAAGTGTGAAGCAGGATCCTGGCCGGACTGATTACTGATGAAGGACTAAGTTTTAGAATGTGTGTGAGTGCATGAGAGGATTGTGAGGTGAGCCTTGCCATAAGCTAACCCCAGTGTAGGAGATTCGGCCTTGCATCTCAATCTGAATGTTCTCATAAAATGACAGCACATTTTTACAGCCATTCAACATTACATTCCGTGCCCTAATATTATAGCCAGAACAATGAAACTTCAGGTAATGAAAATGTAACTATACAAAAGTTATTAGTAAATATATTTTTAAAAATATATACAAATATCTGATGCGAAAAATTGAACATTTGTCATCAACATGATAGGAAATGTCTGATGTAGCATTTTGAAATCAACATTTTTCAGGCGCACATTTATTAAAATTATTTACTCGAGTATATATTGCATTAAGTGAATAGCAAGGGCTGAGCCTATAATGCCTCCTAACATTCATAGTTTCTGCCGCGTCTCCTGATGAGGAGGACAACACAGGTTCGATGGGGTGCCTATTCTTCAAATGGGTCTGCCTGAACATCATCCCCTTTTACACGGTCGTTTGAGGAACAGTATGAAAATCTTTGGCATCCATTATAACTTTTATGTATCCGTATTTCTGGCAATCATAACAACGCATCGAATGTTTGATGAAGAGGGTCCACGGTCATAGTCAAGGAACGGTATGTATACGTATTTTGACCAGTTAGGGCTTTGAATTGTAGCAGAAGGGCTGTAGTGGTCTCACAACAGTCCACGTACAGTACAAGCTCTATGATGAACTTTTCGGCTCGCTCATCTGCGAGATTTTCGATGTAGATGAACCTAAACTCTTGGAGTAGGTTGGGTGTGGTCACTATTTCCTCCCTTTTTTCCTCCGAACTCGGGAGTTTAGTCAACTTCATCTGGAATAGACTTATTCATAAAAGTACTAAAGGCCCATGTCGGTATCAAGGTTGAACAACCCTCCAGCCATCCAACAAGGAAACCTACTAGCGTCGGGGAGATCATAGCAAAGATGGCCTGCGTGTGGTGGCGGCATCTAGACCCAAGTTCAGTGAAAGACCCTCGACTGCCCTCATGTTCACGTCGTAGTCGATAGCCTCGACGCGGACGCAGCCTGTGCGCTGCTGAGCTCTGGCCCACCAACACACACCCAAGCCGCAGCACATAATAGCAGTTTTTCCTCGAAAGGAGTTGAACAAATACCGACGTTACTTCATCTCCTCTTTCTCCAAGCTGATGACATAGAATCAAGCCCTAGTCCCAACGCTTGTCTATGTCCAACCTGTTGTCGCATCTACATGCGCGGCATTGGCGTGATTCAGTGCAGATGTGGGACACGGGCACACAATGCAGAACCATGTTCCAGCGTCCACAACAATATAAATATACCACCTGTGTTGAACTGCATTAATTGCCACCCAACCCACAAGATTTGTGCATACCTTAACAATAACACTCTCCCTCATGCATCAACGCCGGGTACCCCTCCCTCTCAGGGCGACTGCAGCGCCAGCCATATCGCCACGGGCTTAACGTTCGACACCCGCCTCGCCACCTCCCCTACCCCACCGCCTCTTACTGCACTACTACAACAACCTCAAATCAATGCATTACAATTAGACACAAGCTGCATTGGTCAGAAACAAATGGAACTCAAGATTAGATTAGAGTGTCAAGGTTTTCTAGTGCACTGGAATTAATAGAAGTTAAACACTTTCACTGCAAGCAACACATTCACTTCGTATAGCTCCAGAAAACTAAACTCAAAGACACTAAAGTTTCCTGGATACACAACACTCCGCCACAACTAACCCAACTGCGACGGCAGCGGACTAATTACACTCACAGATAAAAATCTTCACTTTACGAACACAACCGCTCTCACTCTCGCACAACATTACCTGAACAACAAACTAGTGGTGCAATCGGTGATCATTCAGATTCACAAGAAACAGCACTATCTAGCTATTCAACGTATTACACATCCACCCATTCAGCTCATATCAACCACAGTACCTCCCTGACTTAGTCTGACCACACAAAACCAGGTAGGAAGCAAAAATCTAGGCCATCCGTTACCCAATAGGAAAACATGTAACCATTTCATAGCAGTTGATCGGTTTATGGCTTGAGACGAGACCTAGTCAGAGCCAAATGCAAAAAAAATATGCGTAGTTGCGACTTAGCAGTGAAACAGGAAAATATATTGATCTCAGTAAACACAGAGTTTAATAACGACTGGAGTTGACAAAATTATTAGCGAAAAAATCTGTTTGAATTTCTAAAGTAAAAGACACCAACTTGTCAGACCCGCTAAAAATGCATTGAGTCGGTCAAACATACTGACTACCTCTCCATGGCAAGCATTCAAGCATGAACTTGATCAGTTTTCTGTCATTAGCTTTGCCAAATGTGATGGCGCATTCCAAGCACAAAAATCAATTTGACGTTGAACAAATATGCCTTCTTATTTCATTATGACTCAGAAGGCCTCTTTGAAAAAATCACATGTGTCCGTGGGTTTAAAACTACTTTGCACATGCAGCATTTTGACAACATATACGTCATCAGCTCTTGACGTAATCCATAGGTCACCGGATGTTTTCTCAAAAAACAGTTGAAAGTATAATTAGGATTTCAAAAAGCTACATCAGAACCATTGTCTTTTGCATAGGCAATAACGTTCAACATGGAGTTGGTTTTCATGCATGGAATGCTTGATTACTCTTGGCTAAAATAACAGCAGAACATTGATAGAATTGAAGCCTAATGACGTTGTTGGCATGTTTAACCAACTCAAAGCTTTACACAAATCTTACATCAGAATGGACGGCAATAACAAAAATATGAAGACCGTTCAATGGAATACTCTATTGAACCATTTGTATGGATGGCCATCAATGCCAAATAGCGTTTTATTCTTCTTTGCATTATGCAATATTCTATGAACCATTCCCATTATGTCACTTATGACTTCCATCGTGATGTCAGACTTGGAATGTTCAGTTCTTTTGTCTGCGGTGCTGCCCTCTCACGAATTGCAAGCCTACAACAATTTAACTAGCAAAGGTTGTACACAATAGCAACATTATTATTTTACAATTTCAATTGATTCTGCTACATAATTTTTACAATAAAAAGTTGCTAGTAATGTGGTCTGTTTTATTAGCTATGTTTTAGAAATGAAATATTGATGTGTGCATAGCTATATTAAATATCAATGCATCTAATTGCTCTTTAGTAATTCCAATGGTTGATGAAATAGTGAGCTGCAATTATTTGAGAAGAAGTGCAAATGCCAGGTATTAATTTTTTTCATAAAAACTTACTAGCATGGAACTGTTTAAATGATTACAATACAGTATAGGTATAGGTATTAAGTATAGGTATTACAATACATTATCTACTCAGTATCTGCCTAGTATATAATGAGTGTTGGCTTGAAATTGGGTATAGAAATCAGGAACGGCCTAGGGTATGAGTACATTTCAAGTAAGATATAACACGAACTAAAAAATATCATATATTACGCATTCGCACGGGATTAGATTAGAGTGACGAGGCTTTCTAGCGCACTGGAGCCATCGTCCTTCTGGCGCCGAATGGCAAACCAGCAAACAGTGCTGCATCAAGTTAGTCTCTGTTCTTCTTCTTTTAATGTTACAGTTAGGTTTACTACAGCGTAAAGGCAAAGTACTTCACGCAGCGAACGTCTATGGTATGTACGGGAGCCACAGGAGGTACAGGAACTCCTAAGCTGCTGAGGCCATATAGTTCCAGCACTCCCCGGATGCTTCAGAGCCCCAAGGATCCGCAGTAGTCGTTAAGGTGCCGGGCTACGCGCTCCAACACCTGCTGAGGGGGAAGATGAAGAAGATATAGAAAACTGGGATCCCATGCATGAGATCTACACTAGGTGTAAGGAATCTCACGCATGAGAACAGTAAGAATGGAAAGAAGAAGCAGGAATAGTCGTAGAAAAATTGGGCATGAAAGAAAGAGAGCAAATTGGCTGTTATTTGCCACCGGAACGAATAATAGTTAGAACCGGTATGTGTATGTTTGAGTGTGCAAGTCTGTGTAGGCATGCGTGTGTGTGTTTGTGTGCAACGACTATTAGGAGAGTTGTTAAGGAGTCTGAGAGAAGTTTAAGGAAACTTGAACTAAACATGAGATGCAAATTGAGTAAATAAATGTTAAGCAAATCATGATGGGGGAGAAAAGTAGAGATAGTATAGGGTGAAGGAGTGGGGAGTCAGAAGGGAAATAAGGGTGTACATCTCACCGGTTGAGTCGTGACTCCGTGCGGCCTGTGAACCTAACAGATGCCTATGAGGGGCATTTGCACGTGAACAGAAGATCCTGACGGTCTGGTTTATAATGCAAGCTTCTATACAAGCATGCGACAACCACACACATGCACAGGTTAGGCCGACACATACGCCAAGCTGAGGTGCCACATGACCGAAGAGTATCAGAGAGAATGTCACCTTCTCAACTCTTAGAGATGCGTGGCTGCTACGACGTGGGTAGCAAATACTGACAGCAGTGAAAAAATGCCTCCCGCTAGAATAGTATCCAAACCCTCTTGATCGCAAATCTGGCACGAACATCATTACGCTACGGCAAGGCGTAATGAGAAGGGATAATACTAGCAAGCACAATCAAACAGGTTTGCTTGTTGAGCCTCACCTGGTCCGAGAGGTGGCGCTTTTTCCCTCCACCGAAATACTGAGACGATACAAGTAGATTGCAATAAGACACTTCCTGCAGAGGGAAACAAGTCAAACGCAGATAAGAAACTAAAGGACAGTCGTTAAGTTGAAATCATTAGTTAGCGTATCATTATTGTTAGTAGATTTGTACCAAGTAGTATTATCATCAAAGCAACAAGGCAGGAACAGAACAGAAGTAGCTATTTACAAACATTTTTTTTTTTGTAATTATAAAGCAAGTCTCATTAACAAACAATATTTTGCAAAAAATAAACTACCGATTAGAAAAAGGCAGCAAGGTTAGTTACTGTAGGGTACTAAACCCTTCTCCTGACCTGCAGTTTATTTGCCAGCCCACCGCCTCCCACTCCAGGCCCACCCCCGCCACCGCTGGTCGTCATAACGACGGGAGGACTACTCTGAGCGGTGGCGGACGGTAGCAGCGGGGCTGTGTCGGCAGCGTCTGCAATGGTGGCCAGATGTCGGGAGCCAGACACATTGCGCTTGCGAGGCACGACAACCGCTCCAACACCCCCTCCTCCGCCATCTGCACCTGGGGCACTGCCGCAGCGCAGCGTACAACAGATTAGATTAAGAGAACAGCAAATAATATTTTTGAAGTCAATATGTTGCAAACAGACATTTGAAAGCATGATAGTACCGATAAAGATATATATATAGACATAAGGCCAAATCGCCCAGAAAGGAGAGAGGTGTGGCGACGACAAGGTGCACCTCGCACTCTTAACACACTCTCACGCAAACAAACTTAACCCTTTGGCGCTTAAGGGTCTGGTCACGAGACCCCGCTACACACACTTCGGATCAGAAGTGAGGTCCGAGATCAGTGTTAGTAGCAGGCCCGATAGATAAGCGGGTTTACCCTTACTGCATCATAGTAACTGGGCCCTCCCCCAGCCACGACCATTCCGTTTTCCAACGCGAGACGTCGAAGGCGGGACACATCAGGGCAACGTCAAAACTCGTCCATGCACAACCGTTCTCCACTCACGCCTATCCATTGCGCGCACTCTGGCTACCTCCACACTTGTGTGTTCTTACTAAGGACTACTTCACGCCATCCATACACCAAAACTTCGGTTTACCTTAAGGCTTACGTCCACTCACCTGAACTTTCATCAATCTTTCAGCATCTATCATTTCCATGAGCCAGAACTATCTTGGAATATGTCAGTTTGATCTCATCGTTTTACCACTCGCAGCCCTTCCTTCTACACCCGCCCAGACAACAAATTGTTCGCACATCTCCACAATGTATCTGTGAACGCCTCCCAATCTTCCTCAACATTTCACAGGTCTTGCCTTCTCACGCGGTCATATTCCTCCATCAACGCCTGGTGTAACTCTTAGCTCAGCTTTACATTTACAGTTCACTCTCCTTCATTATCATCCATTCTCTCACTCTTTTGTTTCCGTTCAAGCTCAGCTCTACTTTCAATCTTTATTCCACATGTGAATGGTCAGACATTCCTCCACCCTCTCTCCTCTCAATACCTGCACATCCAATAATCTCCCCACCACTCTCCTCGACATGAGGACAAAGTTCATCAGTGCACTCCTCACAACTGCACAATGGGCCATCTTCACATATGTGTGCTTGTAGATATCTTGTTAAATGAACAAGCAGTTTACAGCCACTAGCTCCTGCTCCATGCACAAACCTATTAGGTCCTATCCGCTCTCATTTCTACCGGGTACACCATAACTCCCTATCACATTTTACACAGTTACATCTATAACTCTTGTATTTTGGTCAACCAGTACAACCACGTGAAGTGTTGACTACCAAAATTCTCAATATATTCACTCGTATTAATGCAAAATTGTTCTATCACCTCCTTACTCCTCTTGCCATCAGCTTTGCAAGCACTCATAAATGCCCCTCTTTCCACATTTACCTCAAGTTTTACCCAAATCAATCTACAGCACACATCTTTCCACTCAGCAATGCTTTTAGCCAACCGATCAGTCAATATAAACACCAAACCTTCCTCTACGCCCAACTTTCTTCCACTCACCACGCCCGACTCACGATCGCCTCTACCCTTCAAATTAGTCTCATTCAGTGCCAACACATCAAACTTTTTACCTCACAAACATCTGTCCTCTTTGCTGCATTCATGCTTCAACCACGCCCATTCAGCGACCTTAACATTAGGGTCTTCTCCCCTCGCTCGTCTTGCCGGCTTCGAGTGAGAAATTTACTGGAGAAGGGATCCTAAGCCCGTTCATAGCGCCTCATTAGTCACCTTTTACGATACATTGAGGGCTACGGTAGCAGCATAATAATCCCCCGCCTAGTATGGGACGCAAAAGAACATGGCGATATTTTTTTTTTTTTAATTGTTTCTTTCTTAGAATTTATTTTCAACTTATTTATCCTGCAGGAAAAAGAAACTATTGTTTAACATCATGTAGAAATCAACATTCCTTTGAACACAAGTGTACATACCTAAATACAATAGGAAAAGGTAGCCATGCAGGCCAATGCCACATCCCCCTGCCCCTTTTTTGAATTAATTTTCACCCATTTTGTTCAAATCAGTACGGCTGGGATTTCAAAGTTTCTACTTAGGTACCAGATGTCACAGTGTTTTATTGATATTTAAAAATATATATAATTTATGGCAAATAACCAGACATCAATTTCCTAATGTTTAATATTCATAAAAGTTTCCTCCCTAGTTAATTTATTATTTATTGCTGTATTTCACTATAATAACAGAAGTTAGTCCAGAGGTAAATGCTAGCAACATGTTAAATTCTTCACACCTCTCGAAGTTACATGGTACAGCATGTTCGTCCTTGTTCAGGCTGCTACGTTTCATAGTTATCCAGAACTCCTGTTAGCGGTTACATCATCACTTACATGTACATTATTTGTGCTTGCAAGGTGTAACACGTTTAATCATGTTCAGTCTGCCGACACTTCTTCCACTGTATTCCTGTGGCTGTTACATCACACATGTACATCATTGGTGTACATCGTTACCAACAAGTTTAATCGAGTTCAGTCTTGTCACTTGTGACTGACTTTTCTTCCCCTGTATAAGCTTGTACATTTGCATCAGCATTTAGTACATCTGTGACTTTCAAAGCATAAAGACCTTCAGCCTCACAGCACCGGCTGCCTCCAATACTATCAAATGCTTCAACAACTTTTGTTATCTTAGAGCAGCATTAATATACCTAGATACATAGTGGTTCTTAATTCGTGAAGTTATGTTCCTAGAAAATATAGTGATAACTGATAACAGTGTTTAGAGTGATCATCGCTTCTAATGCATGACATGTAAAATTGAAGGTAATACATATTTTTTTGCAGATGATTTCAAAATCTCATAATAATAAAATTCCCTAAGGTGTACAGTGGGCCATGGGCCAGTGTGCTTGTGTCTAAGGTAAAATGCCTGGAAGAAAACCATCAGCAGTGGCAAATCTTTTTGAAATGTGGAAGTTAAAGGAATAGTGCCAGAAATAAAATGAAATTTTTGTTGTGTGGTGGTGTCCAAAAATGGCACTAGAATGACAAATCACATTCCTACTTGCAAAAAATGTGACGATCGAATTAGAAGGAAGTATTTGCCATAAAATAAAATTACATAAGACATAGATTCTTCTGCTGTTAATGACGACATTATTGACTTTGATGAAATGGATACTGGTACTGGCGAGCAAGAGACTTCCGAACAAGGACAACAAACACACGCTGATACTGAAACTACAGCACAAGCGTCAAGCTCAAGCAGAAAGCTGCCTCCTGCACATGCCATTTTCCGTGTGAGTTCTACTTCTTTGAAGAAACAACCAGTATCTTCCAAACTTGGGTCAACTTGGAGACGTGCAGCAACAGTGACATCCGCTGGATCCTTGTTTTCGCCTCAGAAGAATAAGATAAACCCATACATGGATACCATGTCTGATGTCCAGATTGTAGGTATGTATACCTATATAATTAATTCACTAATACTGTGAAATGAGCATTAATATGGTATCTGAATCTGATACATTTTATGTAATATCTAATATAGAGATACAGACGCTATGCCGCATCCCCAAGAATGGGGGGTGGCCGACGGCAAGGCGCACCTCACACCCTCATACGCTCACACTCACACAACTTAGCCCTTTTGTGCTAAAGGGTCCGGCCGGTAGCCCCTCAACTTACACTCTGGGTCCCGAGTGCAGTCCGAGGAACCGTCGTCAGCAGCAGGGCCCAACAGTTTTCACTGGTTTACCCCCGCCGCGTCATAATGGCGAGGCTCCCCCCCACCCACGACCATCCCGACAGCGGGATGCCAAGGGCGGGTAAGTACATCAGAGCAGCGCCAAAATCAACCATTCACAACCATTCTCCACTCACGCCTGTTCATTGCACGCTCTCTCGCCACCTCCACATTCATGTCTCTCCTTCCCAACGCCTGCTTCAGACCATCTATCCACCCAAACTTCGGTCTATCTCTAGGCCTGCGACCACTCGCCTCCGCTTCAATCACCCTTTTCACCAATCTCCCTCTGTCCATCCATCCTCTCCACGTGCCCGAACCACCCGAAACTTCCTCCAAGAGCTCTCCATTTAGGGTGACACTAATTTTGCTCGCATCGACAGTTCTCGAGCATCTCATTACTTTACTCTTACCCACGTTCACTCGAAGCTTCCTCCTCTCACACACTCTACCAAACTCAGACACTAGCCTACATAGCTTCTACTCCGAATCCGCAACCAGGGCCGTATCATCAGCAGATAGCAACTGGCTCAACTGCCAACTCCGCCCATTCGCTTCCAACAGTTCCAATCCACGACCCAGCACACTCGCGTTCACCTCCCTGACCACTCCATCCAT
>SDVV010017651.1:0-13938 GCA_016164225.1 Gammarus roeselii
GAGGAGGAAACTAGGATAGTGAGGGAGTGAAGGAACAGGAATAGTGAGGGAGTGAAGGAACTGGGATAGCGAGGGAGTGAAGGAACTGGGATAGTGAGGGAGTGAGAGGAATGGGATAGCTAGGGAGTGAGGGAACTGGGATGGTGAAGGGGTAAGGGAACTGGGATAGTGAGGGAGTGAGGAAACTGGGATAGTGATGGAGTGAAGGAACTGGGATAGTGAAGAAGTGAAGGAACTGGGATAGTGAGGGAGTGAGAGGACTGGGATAGTGAGGGAGTGAAGGAACTGGGATAGTGAGGGAGTGAGGGAACTGGGATAGTGAGGGAGTGAGGTAACTAGGATAGTGATGGAGTGAAGGAACTGAGATATTGAGGGAGTGAGGGAACTGGGATAGAGAGAGAGCTGGGGCTCAGAGTTGATTCACGTGTGCTAGAGTGGTTCGGACACATGGTGCGGGCGGTTGATGGGAGATTGATTTATAGGGTGATGAAAGAGGAAATGAGTGAGCATAGACCAAGAAGTAGACCGAAGTTTGGATGGATGGCTGGCATGAAGCAGGCTCTAGAGAGAAGAGATCAGTGTGGAGGTAGCGAGGAAGTGTATAATGGATAGGCGTGTGTGAAGAATGGTTGAGAATGAATGAGTTTTGACACGACCCTGATTCGCTTTCTGGGCCTTGGCGTCCCGCTCGGAAACGGGATGGACGTGGGTGGAGAAAGGGCCTTTGATCATGATGCAGTGGGGGCAAACCAGTGAAAGCTGTCCGGCCCTGCTACAGACACTGATTTCGGACCTCTCTTCTGACCCGAAGTATGTATGTCAGATTTTTGCGAGGTATGTCTAGCAGCAGTCTGCCACCGCCCTTCTAGGGAATATCACCTTGCGTCTGTACCTGTAATATTCCTCATTGATGTGCGACATCGTTGTTGAAAAGTTTCGGTTATGCCTATAACCAAGACTGGAACCCCCGACGCAGGTACCAGAGGCATGAGAAATTCAAACCCATTTTATTTCAGATGTATTAGAGATGCGAACCCGTGACGCAGGTACCAGAGGTATGAGAAATTCAAACCCATTTTATTTCAGATGTATTAGAGATGCGAACCCGTGACGCAGGTATCAGAGGTATGAGAAATCTTATTAATTGCATTGTATTTGTAGTTGAAGAACATTTGACATCATACTTTGGATTTTCGATAAAAAAAAAATACAATAAAATACCGACACAAATATTCTAAATATTTTTAAACTACATTTAATTCAAACTGTTAATAATTTTCCAGGGTAGTTTTTTTGATGGCAACTATACTTCTGAGAAAAAATAAACTCGGGCTTAAAGCTGCTCACGGTTGTACAAAAAGAAGGTTCAAGACAGCGCACAATGTTTCTTGGATGTCTTGAAGGTACGAAAGGTTTAGGCCCAAGTGCCTAAACAGCGAGACAATGGTTGAATCCCCTTACAGAAAAGGGTTGTTTCAGCTGACGTTCTTGGCAACATTTATGACATCGCAAATGTGCATTAACCAAACACTATTTTTTACATTACTACGAGAGGCTACATAGACCCTTCTTTCTATACCCTGCCCAGGCATGTTAGGTCACGGGCGGCGCTGAGTCACGCCCTAATCTCCCTTCAGACCTCTTATTATCCACACTTCCCTACCACTCATTTGCGTCGAATGTTAGGTTCATTTTTTTCAAACCTGTCTCTTCCTCCTTCTTGACCAACTACTCTGCCTAAAGTCATTACACACCGAGGGGCTTTATAACAACAACCAAATTAAGCTCTCCATTTCATACAACCTTTTTCTACAATTTACCTCCTTGTTATTCTTTCCTTACCTTGTTGCTCTCAAGCGTGAGGTAACGTACAATGAGTGTAGATACCATGCATGGGATCCCCGTTAGTCTCTTCTTCATTTTCCCCTCAACAGGTGCCGGGGTGCAATTGCCTTCGGCCCCTACATGGCGGCTACGATTACTTGCAGCTGTAGACCAAGGCAAGTGAAGAGAGCACGCTCGTTGCTGCCATCCAGGAAATGTTAAGACCACAAACACATAGCCTCTGGACCTTAGGGGTTAGTGTACCTGCTGTGGCGCCCATTCATACCTTTGACATTCGTAGCGTACAGGACATTGACTCCATGCAGTTGTAAGCCCAATCTCTTCAATCTAATCTACGCCATCGCTGTAAACAATACCTTGTTGGTGGGCGCATTGGTTGTCATGCCGTCATCGATTCATTATTTTAACTGATAATAAACAGTCGTATCACAAATACGGAGACTTTTTGACCGTTTCTGAATAATAATTCAAACAGTTGGAGATGTCTTTACTCTTTTATTTATGGGCGTCAACGAAGAAACAAGCTGTCGCCCGCCAGCGCATCTGGCAGTGTTGCCGTCAGCGGTAAAACAACTCTGTACCTTGGTCAACATCTAATATGACCACATTTATGGTACAATTTCTGGAGTAGCACTGCTTGAGGTAAATACTTTGGAGAATTTCCATGTTTCTCATCGTATTCTGAATCAGATATCGTTCGATTTTACCTTCAACTAATAACATTATAAAATATCATTTGATTAATCCCGAATAGCTAGAGGTACGAATGCAAAGCGTGTTGATCAAAAACCAAATCTTAGTTTTAGAGAGACCCAACCCAAACTATCGAGAGCATGTAAAGATGAGTTGAGGTGTAACCTAAAATAAATATGCTTGTTCGCGCATTGCATGGGATTACCATTGCCCATGTATTTAACCAGCTAATGAACGACAATTCATAACATTCGTTTAAAATGTATTATAATATACATACAAATTCATTTTAATAATAATTGAAAATAGTTCTGGCTAACAACGCATCGCAATATCTGCGTCGATGTATCACATTGATGTTTTCGTCAATCATGTCAATCTTTTTAATAACCCTTGTATTTTTGATTAAAGATGGGTCAGTCATTTTCGTATCACGTATAAGCAGAGTCATATTTCGTCAATGTGATTTGTTTTCACTAGTTGTCAACGCAATCCACATGTTCATTAGATAATGTTATGTTCCATATGTTCATTAGACGATGTTATGATCCATACGTTCATTAGATGCTGTTATAATCCATACGTTCATTAGACGTTGTTATGATCCATACGTTCATTAGACGCTGTTATGACCCATATGATTATCAGATGTTGTTATGATCCATACGTTCATTAGACGCTGTTATGATCCATACGTTAATTAGACGTTGTTATGACCCATATGTTCAGTAGATGTTGTTATGATCCATGCGTTCATTAGACGTTGTTATGATCCATACGTTCATTAGACGTTGTTATGATCCATACGTTCATTAGACGTTGTTATGACCCATATGTTCATTAGATGTTGATATGATCCATACGTTCATTAGATGTTGTTTTGATCCCTACTTTCATTAGACGTTGTTATGATCCATACGTTCATTAGACGCTGTTATGATCCATACGTTAATTAGACGTTGTTATGACCCATATGTTCATTAGATGTTGTTATGATCCATACTTTCATTAGACGTTGTTATGATCCATACGTTCATTAGACGTTGTTATGACCCATATGTTCATTAGATGTTGTTATGATACATATGTTCATTAGATGTTGCCATGATCCATACGTTCATTAGACATTGTTATGATCCATACGTTCATTAGACGTTATTATGACCCATATGTTCATTAGATGTTGTTATGACCCATACTTTCATTAGACGTTGTTATGATCCATACGTTCATTAGACGTTGTTATGACCCATATGTTCATTAGATGTTGTTATGATCCATACGTTCATTAGATGTTGTTATGATCCATATGTTCATTAGACGTTGTTATGATACATATGTTCATTAGATGTTGCCATGATCCATACGTTCATTAGACGTTGTTATGATCCATATGTTCATTAGACGTTGTTATGACCCATATGTTCATTAGACGTTGTTATGATCCATACTTTCATTAGACGTTGTTATGACCCATATGTTCATTAGATGTTGTTATGATCCAATTGTTCATGAGATGCTGTTATGATACAAATGTTCATTAGACGATGTTATGATACAAATGTTCATTAAACGTTGTTTAAATCTTAATGTTCATTAGACGTTGCTATGATCCAAATGTCCATTAGACGTTGTTATGATTAATTGTTCATCAGGCGTGGTCATGTTTCCCACACTTGAAGTGACCAAATGTATCTCGACTCCATCGATTACGTGAATGACGCAAGCGCATATGGGTATAAAAAACACGCTGCCGTTGACTTTGGCTGTATCACGCCATTGCTTATAATAACCGGTATCTCAATAACCTGTACCTCAATCGATAACCTGTATATCGACAACCTGTATTTGAATCTCCTATTAAATTGAATTTGAATTGTAGATGAAACTCATCCCATTTGTTTAAAGAATATCAATACGAGCGCTCCCCGACTGGCCAAAAAAGTTTTCGTTCATTTTTTCCCGCACGTCACGTGACATGATGAGGTCTGGTCGAAGGCATCTCCGTAAGAGGCTTCATATTTGGCACCTCTATACTGTTAGGCGTAGCTTTTCTCTGAAGAGGCGGCCATTTGTGAGTGGGTTTGTGCTGTCTCAATATAATCACTTCTTACAAAAATATACATATTCACTACATAAAGCTCAGTATTAGCAAATAATCATTTCCAGTTAATTAATATGAAATATAAATACTACCTATCGACATAATTAGTTTTGCTGCTCCGTTGAATGTTTCGTCCTGATAAGCAGAATTTCTTCAGGGTTTTAATTGTATACCTGATGCAGTTTTATAAAACTGGTAAACAAGTGTTGAGATACTTCAGCCATTAGCTGTGTCTTCCGTTATAACTTCTCAAAAGAAAAACATCCCACTTATCAATAAACTCTAATAGACAAATAAAATTATCGTCATAAGTTCTTATAATTTTATTAAAAGTCGTAAAATATATATCTATATTATTTATTATTATATATCACTTTACATTTATCACGATAACTTTGATAGCGGGAAAGCAAGACGTTGAAACGAAAAGATACGATATACATATTTACGGTGGAGTATCTTCCGGTAGTTAGTGTATGAATAGCAAGACCCAGTGGCCTTCACAGCTAAAAAGATTACTAATTGTTGTATAGCCAACTGATAACACCTTGGTATCAGGATCCCACCAGTGCTAGCCAGGGACGCAGCTGGGCTTACCGATGAACAGCATTGACCAGTGTGATAAGTCATGGCCAGCAAGACTATCCATGTACAGCATGACCAGCATGACCACTCGTGCGCATGATCACGAATAAAATAATGAGTGACAAATTACTCTTGGCATGCGTCTCTCCTTTCCTCAATCACTGAGTACTTCCTCATCATTATCAAAACAAACCAACATATTTCTTCATACATAATTGGTTTGAAACTTTTTTGCATTCTAAATTTATAGACAAATATACACAAATCTAAATTACGTCAAATTATATGTCATGTTATTCAAATCGCATTGAGTAATCTTGTAGAGTTTATGACAACATGTAACTGAGTAAATGCGGCTGAGTATGAACGGTAATGTGCATATTACTCCCATAGCTTAACATAAGTGATCACACTTTAATTCCGGAACATGTTACAATCAAATAGATATCAAAGGGAGTTAAATGTGTACAGTGAATCTGCACAATAATCCTATGACACCTACTGTTGATATCAGACGATGAGTGTTGGATGGAACAGTTATAAGCAATGTATATATCTGACTATCCGCCTAATACATTGGGTAGCAAAGTTTGTCGAGTATGTGTGGGTCTATGTGAGTTGCAGAGCCACGGCTATGCATGTCCATATGTTCCGGGCCGGACATGTGTACAGTGACCTGGCTCTTAGTCACGAAGTGACAAGGTAGTGCTCGCTTTTATAAGTTTTGTGAGAAGTTAATAATAGATTAAACAACTGTACATGATTGAGTTAGCCGGTATACGCTTAGGTGCAGGGAATGTTGATGGAAATGGGATCGTGTTTAAATGGTATGAAGATACATATTTCCACTTAACCTGCACATCCCCGAGCACAAGAGAATACAGTGGTAAAGAAACTTAATGAAGGTTATATCTATGTTGTCAAGTTCATTATTACAATTTCTGTACACAATATATTTATCCAGTTGGAGGAGCAAGTATCAAGCGGTAGGGCCTTCAGAGCTACCGCAAAGCCAATGTTAACAATTTAATGCCAGATCAAGTTAGAGGGGAAAAGTGTACAAGCTGAAACATGACATCAGACTCGAGTCGCTGAACGTGTGAACCAACTATAAACAATGCTTGCAGAAATAATTTTGAAGCTGTTTTGAAAATTGAAGGACGTTGTGAAAATCTCCTCAAAGTTGAGAAGTGTTTTGTACGCTTTTGTGTTTTGAGGAGTACTCCCGGGGACACCCCAGTTCTTCTTGTTTCCTCGGTAGTTCCTTGTTATTCTCGGTATCAATTTCGGTGCACCTTTTTCCTCGATACCTGAAGTCGCGGGACTTTCTAACTGTTATCGGTAGGAATTTCGGTGTGCTGCTCTCCTCTCTTTGATCCCGCGGTGCATGCAGACGGAGAACACTAGCGTGAACAGCTGCAAAGGTAACGCAACACCGGTATTAAAAACTTAAATAGAAGGAGTTTTTTCAATTTCGGGTGACGGTGTTTATGGGTATCTGAAAAAAAATCGAAAAAATCTTGCACAAATTTTACGCTGCCATATGTTAGTGAAATGTAAAAATAGTATTAGATTAGATTAGATTAAAGGGTACATCTACACCAGAGTTCTGACGTCATCCTTAGTAAGCTCCCCCCATGCGGCTCGAAGTTCATCCATTTCATGTTGGTTCTCTCTCCTTTACGTGTTTCGTACTTCTATTCTCTCTTCTTTTCATTTCTTCTTTTATAACGCGAATGGGGGATTTTTTATGCGTGGTTCTCGAATCTTTGTTTCTTCACACTGCTTCGTAGAGGCCGGTCGCTTTACCGATTAGGTTAGACTAAAAGGGGGCCCATCTCTAACGACGCTCCGACGAGCGTCTCTGTGTGTTCCCACGCACGGCGCAAAACCCTTTTACTGAAATTAAAATTATTTATAACTTCCAATTGTGACACACATATACGTCGGTGCATGCAAGATTGAAAATTAAGTGAAAAAAAGGGATTTATACGTCGCTATCAAACATATCCTTGTTTCTGTGCTCTCTTATTAATATTCCAAAGTACATTGTCGACCGAACTGCTTTTCAATTTTCACGCTTCTCTGTATCGGCCGGTATTTTAACCGAACGTGATTAGCTTCTTCGGGTAGGTGAAGTCGTTGTGGAGGCTTTGTAGATTGCAAGAGGATTTAAGAAAACTCTTCGAGCTACCGCGAATGCGCTGCACTCCATCAGCAAGTGTTTCACGCTGATTACCGGTTGGTGGCACCATAGCCATGGTGATGCGAACGGTCCCATGTCTGCGTTCATTAGATGGTTGTGAGTTATCCATGTGTGTCCAATGCACAAGCGGTTGATAAATATTTATTATCTCCTGTTAGAAAATTTGGTTTCCTACTGTCCAACTGAAAATTTGACTGTAAGCATTCTCTGTCCGCTTTGCTGCCACAGATCGCTCCATATGGATATTACAAGGGAGTTGGTGATAGGGAACCAATCTCAGCAGATAATTCCAGCGTGACCAGGGATGTAAGAGAATTTGCCCGCGTGGCCGGTCTTGGACGTTGTAAAAGAAGTCGTGTTGTATTCTACAAAGAGAGGGGTGTGTATAGTGCAGCTCTTGTGGGAGAATACCCGAACAAGAGGTTGCCCCGCATACAGCGCAGCTCCCTCCCACTGCGTCGACGGCTTGGGTGCCGTCAGTGTATATATGACGAAAATCTGGATATTGTTCCTCTTGCAGCCTCGAAATTCTAATTCTTATATATTGAGTGGAGTAATTGCTTTAGGTTATATTTGTAAATCTAGGTTAGCCGGTGGCTGGCTGATCATCTAAGTAGGAAAACTGGTTCGGAGAATTTGATAAAAGAATGAAGGCCTGATTGCTTTACTAGTGATGTCTAGTAAGTTCAGTAAACTGTCCCCCATAAGAAGAATAGCGGGCATATATTTCCTTAGCCGCAACGAAGTGGTTATCAAAAATGTTGGAGTTGTTGTTGAAGGCTGGGCTGTTGATTAAGCTCCTTGTCTTGAAATAGTATTGTCCAAGAGTTTGTCCCGAATGTTTTGGTTAGAGAAGGATGAGGGTGAGGAGAAGGAGAGTATCCGATCATTATGTTTGCTCTCGATGCTTGTAAGCTTTCCTTTCATGGAATGGCTCTTGAACTGTAATATTGACTTGTTATTGGCCGGGGAGTTGCTTGGGTCGGCTGAGCAGCAAGGCTGTTCAGCGATTTCATGTATGAATTCTTCATTGTAGATTTTCTTTGCGTCCTCCCGCAGACGAGGATCGTCCTCGCAGGCAAGATGTTCTGCTGTAGAGCATAAAAATTACAGTTAAAACCTGCATTGATGTTCTTGTTGGGTTTAGGTTTGTTAAGATAGATATAACGTTTCGACCCGATGAGCTGCCGCTCGTGGACTGTTGATTGTCTTTCTGATTTGTGGTAGTTGGATATCGGACACCTCGAGGTCATCGTCGGAGATATCGTCATGAGGAAGTGGGTAGAGAATGGCGCAGATCCTTTTTTGAGTGGGAAGGTCAACCAGGAGGGACGCACGTCAGCCAATCTTGCGGTCTTCTTGGAGATTAGGATTTTTTTCTAAGTGCAGCCTTTGTGTCCAGTCGGGCGACCGTTTTCTTTGTTGTAGAAGCAACGGGGTTCTTTGGGGGGACTGGGGATGGTCGACTCTGGAACAGTAAACATCTTAATCTTCATTGACAATTTTCGTTTGCAACCCCGTATTTTTGTTATTAATAGCTACGCCTGACAAAGTGTGTAACCTTGGTTCTAGAGTCAAGAAAAGGTATGCATGTCTCTGCTTTTGACGAGTTAGGACAGATGTGCATCGTCCACACATTCCTCGGATTGTGCAAATTCGGTGATGAATTCATCAGTTTGTTTCTTCTGGAGATTTTCAATGTAAATTAAGCCTGAACTCTTGGAGTAGGTTGTATTTGGTAGGATTGTGCCTGTCTTTTGACACATGCGAGTCTTGAAAAGTAGGTCGTCGTTCAGGAGTTTGTGTCTATTTTAATGGTGCCGCTTTTTCCGCCGCTAGTAGTGATATTTAAGACTTGTCGGCTTGTCGTGGAGCCTAGTTCTCTTTGTGAGGTGTATCGACAAATGTCCAGTCTGTCTTTAGTATTAAATTTGACATCCCAGTGTTCGGGAAAGTCAGAGCCGTTATAGAACAAATTGTGAGAGTACAATCTGGAAAAATGTTTCAGTTGTGTTGTTATTTTAGGCGTTCGGTTGGTGTATTTTTGGGTGAATGGTCGTTGCGGATATCATCAGAATTAGAGGTGGTGGCACTGCGTAGGTCTCGAGTTTTTGGTTAGTCTGTTAATTATGAGGAGGCATCCTATCAATCGTACAGGATGCCTCCTCATAATTAACAGGTTTCAATTTGTTGGACCAAAAGGCCAATCACTTTCCTTTAAGATACTATGCAGTTCTTGCTCGCTCGTTGCCAACGTCGTGATGGGATCATCGGTTCCGTCATTCCCGTCCAAGGCAGTAACATCTGGCGGGAAACAACGTCTTGAAGGAGTCTGGATTAAAAACTTTGGGAATTCGCTCCGGAGAGGTTGCAGACTCCTCTCCATTGGAGCTTCTTCCTGCCTCTTATTAGACCACCGATTTTCGCTAGGAGTCTGAGTGGTCAAGTGTTGAATCTCCTTCTTAGTGTCGAAGGAGGGTTTTTGACTACTACTCACTTTGGGTGACTTCCTAACCAGCCTTACCAATTTTACATTTATTGAAACCCAATAAATCCGGGGCAATCAAACGTGCAGTTCGAGGCCCAACAGAAATAAGGTACCAACTTGTTCCATATAGAAAATTTTTAGTTGTTAATTGACACGATAAAATGCTAAAATGATCTACAAAATATGTTAATACTCAACTCTTGCAATAATTAGTTCATTCATCGGCTTGCCGCTGATTTTTGCCTTGGTCTGGGCTACACATTGAGGTTCTAGCCCAGTGCGCTGTTCAGCTTTGTCTTTTTTTCTGTTTTTCTACCTCGTAAATGATAAAAAGCAGATGCATAGCCTCCCCTTCTAACAAGAAATAGTTTTGCACAGATTTGACTTTTAAAAACAGATGCACAGCCTCTCTTGTAAAAAAGCAGATGAACAATCTTACAGGAAAAATGTAGATATTTATCTTTACCTTCCAAAAACAGACGCACTGTCTCACTTGCGAAAAACAGATGCACAACCCCTTCCGTAAAATGAAGATGCAGATCCTCACCTGTAAAAAGCAGATGCACAGTGCAATGCCGCACACCCAGCCTGTCCGGAATTCTAAGTACCAAGAGACCACCTCCGCACAGCTGTCGCCGAACTGGTTCCCTGTCACCTGAAAAGACAAGTCATCAGACTATTCTGAAACACATCATAAACACTTGTGAACTATCAAATTTCCCAAAACAAGAACTGTTTTCTAATGTTATACCCCTGAGCCACTAAGTCTGGGCGGTTATGGTCCTACACTTAACCTTCTACTGCATTATCCGTCGATCTTGTACGGACATTGTCCTTTCACGGCATTATCGAACTCACAATCAGAGATTATCGTCTTCCCCTGTGATTAATCGTCTTAGTTCTCTCATCATGGAGCATTTTTCTGCCAAATTTCAACGGCAGACGGTGTTTCTGTACCGACCAGCGTCTCTGCAACTCCGAAACTTGCCTTTTCACGGGGACTTTGATAGAATTGGTCAAACCGTGCATAGGAAGAATCAATGCTACCTAAACTCTCCTTGGACTGGAAGAAGTTACGCTTTGTGTTTGAATTACTAACGCTTCCTGAATTTTTTACTACAACTATCAGAATATTTGCGGGGTCAGCGTTTTCTTTCTCCTTCATAATGTTCCGCGTTCTGATCATAGACATCATACTTGCCAGCACTCAAGCGGCTCTATGTTTTTATAGCAGTGTCGACCTTATTACACGAGTTTTGTGTGCAAGAAAGAGATAAGTTAGAAAGTTCTACGTTGTAAGAAACTCAAAAGCACAGGATCGGCAATTGCGGAATCTAGATACTTTTTTGAACATTTTCTCCAAATTCATCAACTGAAATTTGAACAAAGTATTTGTTGAATCAAACAAAATTCAGTGATTTGCCAATGCCCATAATTTTGTTCCTATTGTTATTAGAAATTTTATTTTTTGCTACATTGTAAATTCCTGAAGACCCGTGCGTGACGGATATCAATTATTTGCCGCCATGAACTGATAATGCCTTATGTTAGGAGATCCCACACGGAGACGTTTACATTTATCGTCCATTCATTTTATTCGCCACATAACTAGATTTGAATATAAAAACAATGGATCTGCTGGAACCATAGTTTGGTTTTCATATTTCCTTTAGATCAGTTTCACCTGCCAACTTTCGACACCTAATTTCTATGGAGATTATTAGTCAAAATATCGAAATAAACTGGACCCAACACTGGTCCTTGTGGTACACGGTTCGTTCCATGCTTCACCCTCAATTGGAGTTAGGGATTTCTGCTTTAGAATATGACGCGCAGACACTTTTTTAGAATGTGACGCGCAGACACTTTTTTAGAATGTGACGCGCAGACACCTTTTTAGAATGTGACGCGCAGACACCTTTTTAGAATGTGACGCGCAGACACCTTTTCAGAATGTGACGCGCAGACACCTTTTTAGAATGTGACGCGCAGACACCTTTTTAGAATATGACGCACAGACACTTTTTTAGAATGTGACGCACAGATACCTTTTTAGAATGTGACGCGCAGACATCTTTTTAGAATTTGTGAGTCAAAACATTTAAAAAAATAATGTATAAGACACACACGCTTGATATTCCTCACCTGATTCCGACACGAGTTTGGTACTGGCATGTGGATTATATCCCAGTCAGAGGTCGAGTAGCCCCCGCAGCACCCGATCTGGAGAGGGTGAAGGTGGTTACATCTCATAGGGTTCGATATTTGAAGACGGCTAAGGATGCAATAGCTACCAAACTAAAAAAAAAGAAAATCAATATTTCAAACCGAGAAAATAATCCTAATTTCTTTTCTTTTAACTTCTTCTGACTAATATGTCAAGGGAATTCTAATTAAATCTGTATGACGTACAAAGAAGCACTTTGAAGTGGCATTATATTAATTATTAAATGCCATTGTCTGAATATTACTTTATATTAATTAAAGTAATATTCAGACAATTAGGTGCAGCAAATGCATTGTTTTGCTCCTTTCGTTTTGAATAAATGAGCTCCACCTTCCCCATGATCTTTGTAGGTAGTCAATAAAAGAAAACTCCCGTGGCATCCTCTGCATGGTCAGACATAAAATTCCGGTGTTAACACACGGCTAATCCTTGAAAGATGCCTTCCAATTACGGAGTGAGGAGCAAGTTTGAGAACATTGACTGAAACTGCAATCAATTGCTTAAAGAACAATAAAGTTTGCTACCTCGAATGAAGGAATTGGTTGATGAAATTATGATTTTACCCATGATAGTATTTTTTACCAACAAGGTGCCAGGGCATACTAACATATTCCTGAATGATGTCGACCACTCGCTTAGCGTCCATGTCGAGGTTGTACTGGTAGATGAGGTTTCGGAAATTCTCTTGGATGTAGTGGAATGCCCGGGTAGATTCGAGACCAATTGTGAGCATGTACGCCGAACCACTGAGGTTCATGATGAAGCTGATGCCGCAAAGAACTAAGTACTGTAACAAAGAAGGAAAAAACGTTGATAACACACGACACAGAGGGATTTTTTTCAAGAGGTAATGACTGATATTAGCAAGTATATGTGTCCTCGCCTTGAGTGTGAACCTCATATTACTAAATGTTGCCAAATGCTCGTCACGTCTATGAACACCACATTCTAGAAGTAGGGTGAACAGATATAAGCCCGCCCGTGTCCAAGACCCGCCATACCCAACAGAAAATGATGAAACTAAAATCATGCGTTACATCAATGTTGCCATGAACACGGAGGGCAACGACCAAGTTTCACATTATTGTGTTAAACTTCAGAGAAATGATAGCAATTATTGAAAAGCAATATACACCATCTACTTGATGACACACTGGCAGATACACTCTCATCAGCTGCTGGCAGGCTGGAATGCTTCTTCGAGCTGATCAATCTACTCTGATCACATGTTGACAGGAAGGTTGGTAGTGACAGCATAGCATAGATTGGTCTAACAGAGTTTTCAGAATTAGAATGTTATCAGCTAAAATACTAGTCAACTTTGGTTTACCATCGAGTAATATGTGGTTAATCTTCAATACCTTTAGGTCATATTTTGCAGTATCACTACGTATACCTAAATCTCACACAATTTATAGAGGTTCGTGAGGTACATGTTGATCGTGGCTTTATTTTGTATTTTCATTTCACTGCCAGTATTCCAGATCACGTTGTTCACGATCACATAAATCTTTCTTTCTGAGTGATCTTTTCCTTAGTCAATCTTAGTCGTGTCTCACCGCTGTTCACTTGGCAGGCTCCTACAGCTGATGATCTTTTCTTTAGTCAATCTTAGTCGTGTCTCACCGCTGTTCACTTGGCAGGCTCCTACAGCTGATGATCTTTCCTTTAGTCAATCTTAGTCGTGTCTCACCGCTGTTCACTTGGCAGGCTCCTACAGCTGATGATCTTTCCTTTAGTCAATCTTAGTCGTGTCTCACCGCTGTTCACTTGGCAGGCTCCTACAGCTG
>SDVV010017652.1:0-13938 GCA_016164225.1 Gammarus roeselii
ATATACATAGACATATAGAGGAAAATATTCAACAATATTCTTTTGGACATGAACAAGGTGAGCCTACTCAGTGAGTGCACCAGAGAAGAGTATTATGTCTCAGTCTATTAGTCTATTATAGTGGGGACAATTAACCGTACACGTATTGCCGGTTGGCGCCAGCCTACAGTGGATGCTCAGGCATCACCCGAGGTTACCAGACTGGTTCGTGTCCGGTTCCAGTGGCGTTGGTTGCCTAACTGGAACTGACTTCAGCTTTTATCATCTTGCACAAACCAGCCTTACTGTACCTTCTTTCCTCGGCCATACTCCTTCTATTCCACGTACGCCTCTTCAGCCACTGTGGATGGATTCCCAAGATGTCTGGGGAATTATATTATACAGTTAACAATTGTGTATCATTGAACTTTGGTAAATTTTATGTGCGATCAATGCACAGCCTCCGTGTGTTGGCTGAATATCTGTAGAGGCAAGACGGCCATGTGGTATCGGTTTAACATGCATCTTTTCTTTGTTGGGTGATGCATTGATGAAGCAGAAGATTGTTATATTCTTCAATACCCTTGTAATAAATATCCGGTGCGATGGACATTGTGTGGTCGATTCACGGAAGAAAATCACAGCCATGCTGCTTGGTTCATTGCTGGAATTCCGCTTGATAAATAAAGAGCTCTGATTCCGATCATAGAAATACAGTTTTTTATGTCGTTGCACTGTGCTCAAACTAGTTTTATAACTTCGTGTTACCATTTTTGGTTCCCTAGGTTTCGTAATTGGATTGTTTGTAATTAGACATCTGAAAGCAAGAAAATTAAACTCGGGTAAATTGGATAAAAAATAGCGTACTATCAATGAAAACAAAGGCAACGGTTAAACAATGCCTTTTATAGGCAATACTCATCGCCACCAATTTGAGCTATGCTTTCTGATTGTTATGAGCATCATCAGTGTATGACGTCGTATTTTATGATTGCCGAACTCACTAAAGCGTGAAGTTGAAAATCTCTATACCTATCATTCGACAGGTTACCAAAACTTTTAGCAGCGAGGCCACATCCATTTTTTATGCAATTATTATCAATCTTTTAATAGAGGTAAACTTGTCTTACCGTGACACTACCCCTATGGGGTTCGTATAATTCATTTTTCCACAGGATCCAGTTGCGTTCGTTTATGAAATTGATCCCCTCTCTTCATCTGCTTGATAGTTAGAATCATTAAAAATTATAACTTTGTAGTTGAGGGTTTGTACATAATTCCCTGTATCCACCCAAATTGTACGAATTCGGATTTTTTTTTGCAAATATGTTGAGATTTTTTTGTTTGGGAGGCGACAAATCAAAAACAAAATTGAGCTTACAGGGAAGGTGGGTTTATTTTTATGCTATCTGGTACCTCAGCTACAGTAGTCAAGTAATTTTGACGGCCAATGTGATTGACTTATTTTCTTATATTGAATGTGGTACGAATTAGTACTAACAACCCGTAGATTCTTCAAACCTAAAAAAAAAGTTATAACGCGAAATCAATTTTACTAATAATATTCGGAACGAAAGTATGTCTGAGCAATGGTACTAAACGAATATTGGGAATCGAATGCCTATCAGTTTTAATGTGGGTTTACACATTGCCATTCATGAAATCTGTCCGTCTTCCTGGACGTCACGCTTGAGATCACAAAAGGGCGACATCGGGCATCTGTTTAGGAGAACGCCGAAACACGTCCTTGCACATGTTAATAACACAGGGAAGCGACCTAACCCTCAACTCGTCAACACTTGTAGCCCTCAAAGATCAACGGTGGTGATGTTTGTGAGGTTAGGGACCGCGTTGGCCGAGGAGTTGGAGGGCACTGCTACAGTACCAATCTTTGATGCGGCAAATTGGCCAAACGGGAAACTGCAGGAATATATTGTGATGGAAACGATGGAATGGTTTGTTTGCCAGAGTCCCACTGTCCCTGAATCTGTCTGCCGCTGTGATACCAACAGTACTCAAGTTTCGATAAATAGCGGCGGCCATCGCGTCTGCTGGGACATCGAAGAGAGCAGTTTTCTCCTAGCATTCGTCGTTCCCGTTGTGATGACAGAACAAATGTTTAATAAATCTCGGCTGTCATCACACAGAGGCATAGAACAGAGCCACGTTATCCTAGAGTTTGGAATTGCTTTAGTGACTTCAAAACATGTGCTTTACCGTATCATTTGTCTTGCTGTCGTGATATGCAGTAGAAGGGACAAAAAGTGCACCCCGCTATCACAATTTTTCACAGCCAAACACGCCGGGGTTGTTCTCATTGTAAGAGCCAAACAAATTGTCATTATGTGTCCTACATGAGTAAAACTTAATCGACATAAATATTGTTCAGTTTGCCAAAAGAAAATACGATCACGATTTGGTCTTTAATTATGTGAACAAACACACTCTGACACAAGCTCATCTGCAAAGCAATTGTAGACCATGCCCGCCTCGTGCTTTTATTGCAGTCATAATTTAGTTGCTTGTTTAGTACGATACATTATTGTAAGATTATTCACGATTACATCATCTTGAATGTCACGCGTTACCTACCATACTTAAACTGGAGCTCTACTAAATGCTATGGGACATGTTCATCCTGACACCATCGCGCGTCGTGATCGGCTGTCTCGTTTCAAAGCCTCCCAACCAAAACTCATTATAGGGTAAACTATGTCTTCGTGTAATCAGTTTGCTGAAACTTCTGCCCTATGAATCTGTAAGTCGATTATCAATAGCCGGGGATTAAACAATATTACACCGAACGGAAAATGATCGTGATTGACCCATGGTCACCGTTACTGTCGTCTGATCTCACGCCTCAGAGAGTTAGCTATTAATGAAAGGCGGGCGAATACTTTTTTCTGTTGTAAGTTATTTGTAGAGTAACAGCCTTACAGAGGCGCTCCTTGACAGCACAACTATGGACTGAGGTACATCAACAGATAATCATTTGCTAATATTGGACATTAAACACTTCTAACTTTGACGGAACTGATTGTTCACTAAAAGGTATTTATATACCACTATCAGATTATATGAGTAGGACTAATGATTGTACAGTGCCTCACACTAGTCCATACGCTTGTCATACCACCTACCCATGCCTGTCTCCTGATAACATAAGGGAATTATCCGTTAACATTCACCGCACAAATACTCTCCAAGCACCTGTCGTATCTCCTTCAGGTTGCATCGTTTGTTGTCTTGTTACTTTGAACTGCTCAACAAAGTCATTGAGGAATCAAATGTCCATCGAACTATCCTGACGACCGGCATCGTCGGAACATCCCACACGTTATGTTGATAGGGAACATAAACAAGTCACTTGCCATACAATCGAAGCGCTCAAGTCAATGCTAGACAACTTCTTCATCAATCACCGATAGATAGCTAAACCGTTCCCCTTTTCGATGTTACAGAAACAGACATGTTACATGAAGCCCTCTTAGACCTTCAACTTCAGAACTAATCCTGTTGCTATCAAAAGGCAACCTAATTTGGGCCAATAGTCCTGTTGTTGTCTTTCTACACTTGTAAACACTTGTAAACTTCGTCCGTAATTGTGATACGTACTTTATATAGACCGTGACAACTTCGTAAACAAATTTATTTTTCGTTCATGACTTATCCAAGTATTGAGCATGAATAAAAGGTCGTGAAAAGAAACACGGCTCATAGTAACTTTGAGAAGTCTATGACAAACGCTAATATCAAGATATTTTTTAAAAATAGTGTATTTATTCTGTAATATATTATGTGGGGTAACTCAGCACTTTTTTACCAGTATTATTATTAAAAGATTGTTGGGCATCATTTCATTGGGCGTTTCTAAGTTGTTTCTCCAAATTTACTTACATTATTCTTGACAAATTTTATGGAATTATCTACGTCACGGATTGTCAGCAGATGTTTAAACCACAAGCCCTCTGAACACTCCCGAGATATTTTGCCTTGCAGGATGTGAAGCGTGGTCTAAAGGCGACAGGAAGATTCTCCTCTGGACGGAGGCTCCCAAACTACGAGCGGACGGGCTATATTTGTTATATTTATAATTTTTGACTGATAATATCAATACGGCAGACTCATAAATAACCAAAAATCATTATTCACAATTATTTTATTAGACGGAATCTATTAACTGAGTAAGTCCATAATGCAATGAGAACCGTCATGTGACCCTCGTTGCTGAGCCCCAACTACCCTCAGAAATGAGAGACTCCATCATTGATGCGTTCTATGGACGAGAATTTATTGTCATTGACACGCATAGGAGGCTTACAAGCTTACTGGTGTAGGAAGACAGCAACAGACTTATTGGACCAGACTAGGTTGCCTTTTGATAGCAAGATAGCAAGTTCTGAAGTGGAATGTCTACGAGAGCTTCAAGGGCCATTTCTGTTGTTATAACATGAAGAAAGAAAACGGTTTACCTGTTTATCGGCAATTTATGTAGAACTTATCAAGCCGAGACTTGAACGTTTTGATTATATTGCTGTTTACTACCACCGCTGGAAGTTTGTTCCATTCTTCGACAACTTTATACGTGAAGGAATTGCGCGTGATGTCGAGTGAGAAACGTTTCCGAACGATTTTGTATCCATTGTTCCTAGTCACTCCGTTCGTATCTAGAGTGAAAAGTCTCGTTAAGTCGACGTTTCCCTTACCCTTCATAATCTTCCACACATCAATCATGTTGCCTCTGACTCTACGTTTCTCTAGCGAATACAGATTGAGTTCACGTAGCCTGTCTTCGTACGTTTATTTCCGCAGCGAAGGGATGAGTTTGGTAGCTCTGTGTTGAATCTTCTCTAATTTGACAATTTCTTTTCTAAGATACGGAGACAAAAATTGAACGGAATACTCGAGATGCAGTCTAACAAATTCATTGTATAACTTGACCATACTGTCTCTGCTTTTGTACGAGATAGTGCGGGACATCATACCTAGCATTTTGTTGCCTTTCTTAGCGGCATCATAACATTGCTTGCTACTTTATAGGTCGCTACTAATGATGACACCTAAATCTGTCTTTAGTGACAAGAATGAGCTTCTTTCCGGACATTGGATATTCGTGTGTGAGGTTATGAGGACCTATGTGCATAACTTTACACTGTCTACATTACATTTCATTTGTGAATTTTCTGACCAACCAACAATTTTGTTCAAATCTAGTTGGATCTGCTGACACTCTAGTTCAGTTTGTACTCTTCCTCTTATCTTAGTGTTCCCTGCAAACTTGTTAATGTTTGAGAGTACGTTGCTATCGAGATAGATAATGAATATTGTAAAGAGAACTGGACCTAACACGGATCCTTGAGGCACGTCACTTGTGACATTACCCCAGGGGGAGGAAGCTCCGTTAAGTACAACTCACTGCCGTCTCTCCGTAAGCCAGCATTTTATCCAGTTGTTAAGCTTGCCTCGAATACCGATGCTGTACAATTTACTAACTAGATGCTTGTAGGGGAATTTATTAAATGCCCTCTGAAAGTCAAGTTAAATGATATCGATTGGAGTTTTTGTGTCGTGGATCTATTGTATTCTTGAAAAAGTAGCAGGTTCGTTCGACAGGAACCTGCTACTTTTTTCACGAGAAACATGTTGAGAGTCGCCAATAAGTCTGTTTAGTTCTAAAAATTCGTTGATTTAACCCGTTATCAAACTTTTCATCAATTTGCCAAAGACTGAGGTGAGACTAATTAGACGGTATTTGCCGGGACTCTTTTTGTCCATTTTTTTGAAAACTGGGGTCACATTGGCTTCTTTCCATTTAGAGGGGCAGGTGTTATTTGTGAGAGATTGGGTGAAAATGTTTGATAAATGTTCGGTGATTTCGTTTCTAGTCTCTTTCAGAATTCTGGGATGAACTTGGTCTGGAGTTGGATATTTTGTGACTTTCAATTTATCTCTATATATAATAACTTCTGCGGGTGAAAAGCTCACTGTGCTGAGAGCTTCAATTCGTCTTTCCGCGATGATATCCACAAGATTAGGATTATCCTGATTCTCCGACGAAGAAACAGAACAAAAGTATTAATTAAGTTTTTAGTTCACCAACATCCTTCTCGAGAGGACCAATTGAAGAGCTTGAATATTTTTTCCTCGATACATAACTAAAATATTGTTTCGGTTTAGTTTTGGCATCGGCGGCAATTTCATTTTCACAGTCATTCTTCTTACGTTTCTGGACCCGCTTTAAATCATTTCTGCTGATTTTGCATTCATTTTTTGCTATATCGTCATGTGGATATTTCTGTTTTATCGGGTGCTTTGCTTTCTTTCGTGACTGATGACGCTGCAATTCTCCTTTCCAGTATATAGGCTGATTGGCTGCTGTTTGCGTGTCTTTGCGCGGGATATATGTTCATATTCGATATTTTTGAGTGCAGTCGAAAAAATTATTTAGCGATGATTGACATCTTGTCCGAGGGGGAAATCTCCTGACGCCATTAATTTTCTTAAGCTTTCAAAATTGACTAATATAAAGTTAAGGACTTCTTCTCCGATTGTTGTTGTTTTCAACTCGAGATCTATCAAAAACCTTATAGAGTTGTGGTCGCTCATTCCCAGTGTTCGCCCACACGTTCGTGAAATCAGAGTCGCTTGCACAAAATAGGAGATCAAGAAATTTGCCACCTCTTATAGGTGTCTTCACCATTTGGGTCATGAACTTATCGTCTGCAAAATCAATCAGACGTTTGCCAGTTGCAGTGCATTAGTTAGTTTCTCAATCAATGTCATGGATATACAAGTCTCCAAGCACTATCCTACGATTGGTTGTGACGACATCGATGGGAGTGTTGTAAAGGTCGATGTCATCTGCAACCTTGCTTTTTGGGGATTGATAGACGAGGGTGATTAGACACTTTATATGTTTATCGACTACTTGGATTGACTCTATGTCGTGCCTGCTGTTAGGAATAGTGACTCCTAATATTTGCAGAGTGCTTTTCACGAGAAACAGCGCTCCTCCGCCGTCTCGGCCTTGTCTATCTTTGTGAAATAGTGAGTAACCGGAAAGAGCAAATTGGCCCGAATAATGCCCGGTGCTCAATTTTATTCACGTTGTGTGTGCTGTAGGAGAGTCACGCGATTTGTCTGGTTTGTGGGGGAGAGTGTAGTGTGTGGTGGTGTGTTGGGTAGGCCGTAGGGGCGAGCTTAGGGGTAAACAGGAAGTCAATAATTCTGACAAGAGGAGGGCTGGACATCAATAATTCTGACAAGAGGAGGGCTGGATTTTGGGACGGTTTGGACGAGATTAGGCGTGTAGGCAGTGCTTGTTAGCTCTTCATTATTATTATTTCCCCGTTAGTACTGTGCACCCATGATGTATTTTGGGTATATTGTCGATGTAGTTTCTTTTTCCCTCTTGTTAGAATTATTGATGTGAAAGAAGAAATATCCTCAGTAAATCGCCGTTGCCCTATCCTTCTTTTTCCGGAGCACCCCACAACACAGCCTCTCCTCACGCAAGCACAGAAGGAACTTGTTGGAAGATGAAATCACTGGAAAAGTGTACTCCCCTTCGTAACAAAGAAGTAATGAGTATCAGCTTTTGGAGTCGAATAAGACGATGCAACGTCTTCATGAAAAAGAACAGTGGTGCGTAGAACCCTGCAAAAGTCAGAACGTTGGCTCTTTAGGGAAGGCGGCTCAATATATCTTGAGAACGAAAATACTTGTGCATGTATGTACCAATGTTCGCAGTCCAGGAATTATACGTTTGCATGTTTGACTGTCATTGAAGACTGAAATGCATAACGTTCATAAATAAATAAATATTCCTCTAAAGATTTACATTGTAGTATGGGGTAACATTTGCATTATTTTTGCTGTAAAATATTTCGTTAACAATATGTTTTTCCTTTTATCTTCAGCATTTACACCTTAGGAGTAAAATGTTGAAGTGAATGCTACATCTGACGAGGTAGAGCTGAGTTGTGTGATGCTTTTAAAGAGCCATTGTCATGCCCATGATCCGAATTTCCCAAAACTGGCTTCTATGAAATCCTCTTTCATAAATATACTGTTATTTAGTATCATGTGTTTATTTTAAAATAAGAATCTATTGCGTTAACGAACACCAACACAGACTGGTCTTTACATCACTTTAATTACCGTATTTTTTGTTACGATATCATTTCCTTACACCTGAGTTCTTTATCTTCCAGGCTCATTTATTCTGTTGTGTATTTCAATTGTTCAGTTTGGTTGGTTAAATTATGGCCACCAACTGGTCGCTTAAAAAAAAATCCCTCGTATCGTTTCATTATCCCTTCAAAGTATAAATTACCTGATGTGTATTTCGCCAACTCAATTTTTTTATTCATATTCTCGTTATTAATGGAATATAGCGATCAAATTACTTAGTTTTGTAGTCTTTAGACCATCTGACTTGACATGGTAAGCGTTTCACTTCCCGGCCTCAGCGCCGGTGCAAACTGTTGAGATGGATTTCACCGGCACACACAGACGTTTGAGCCTGGCTAACTGATTCCATTTGTATGCTAACTAGAGAAGTCTCCTCGCCTTTGAGTCAATATTCTCAAACATTGAACAGGATCGATTTCATCTAATGATGTTCTCGGAATAATGTATTCGAAGCTCTACAGATATACAGATACAATGTAGACGCAAGGCCAACTCCCCAGAATGGGAGTAGCCGAAGGCAGGACGTACCCCATGCGCCTCCTATGCTCCTTCGAACATAACAAAAAAAACGAGGTGTAGGAGACAATTTGTTGAAAGCGTGGGCCAGAGCATGTGGGAGAGTGGGCAGCGAGTCGAGTACTTAGTTCACTGTGACTGTGGGACTGAGACAAGGTCATCTTTTGTTATGTATCGCTGGTTGTTTAAGCTCTATAAGGATAGTGTGGTCAGTGAGGTGAACGCTAGTATAAAAGATCCTTGCTTAGAGCTGTTGAGAGTAAACGGGCGAAGTTGGCTGTTGAGTCAGTTACTGATTGCACATGACATGGCACTGGTGGCTGATTCGAAGGAGAAGTTGTAGGCTTGTATCGCTATTTGGCGAAGTGTGGGAGAGGAGGAAGCTGCGGATAACTTGGATACAAATAAAGTTATGAGATGTTTCAAAAAGGTCGATGCGAGAAAAATTAGGGTCCTCCCCTCTGAGATATTATTCCAACCAACGTATTTGAAGCTATACCGGGGACAATTGTAGCTTCCTTGACCCAATTTTTTTAATTTGTCACAGCACCAAGAATTTGTCCTGATCCACTCAAAATCGCTAAAGTTAGTTCAATTTTTAGAAAATGAATGCAAACAATAATAAAAAAAAGGTATTGCCCAATATCAGTCCCGCCCATCATAAGCAAAATTTTTGAAAGCGTCTCCCATGATAGACCATTCTGACTTTGGATCGAATAATCTAATAAGACAAAATTGATATGGTTCCCAGGATCTCATGGATACAGAGAGCATCTTCTATTAAAATTCACTTTAGATCTTTTTTCATGGGTTCGATCCAATGAAAGTCACTGTTGCAACTTTTATGGACCATAGCAAAGCCTTCGATTGATTGGTTCATCTGATTTAGATCGCAAAATTGCAGTATTGAAGGGATAGGCCAATTTACAGGGGTTGGATCAAATGCTTTCTCCTGATACAAAACCCCTAGGGTGTTGGAATAAACAATCATTATCTGTCAGTGCGCTGTATATTTTAGTAAGTGTAGATCCTCGGGCCTTTGCTTTTCTTTTTATATATTATTGACTGTAAACACTAACGACAGGTTACCTCTTTCTTTTTTGCAGAGGATACTACAGTATATTCGAACAGAAAATATCCTAAAGATACTATAACTAATACGAATGATCAATTGGTTCACACTTTAAACTGATTCACATTCGATATGTTGACACTAAATGTCGACAGGACGCAGGCCATGATAGAAAAAAGAATACCCATTCCTAACACACAGGTCGAATTGAAATGTCATCCAGTTGCATCGGTAGCATAAACAAAGTTTGTCTAGATAATTGTTGATTAGAGACTTGACTTGGAGAAATCACGTCTCATTTGATCTCGGGAAATCATCCAAATTTTGTGGCAAAATTCGTCATTGTCTGACTAATTCTATAAACGTGTTTGCTTCTACCTAGAAAACAAAGGAATGACCTGTCATTACTAGTCCAGAGCGTGTCATTCGAATTCCCTCACATGCCTGCAGCCGTGATCACATGTTGCCTTTTCTTTGTCAATTGAATATTCACATACTGTGTCACATCTCCAACTTTTTAGATGCTGTGTTCATTTATAGAGATTTGAATCAATCAACTTACAATGATTACGATTTTACATTACAGATAACCTTATGGGTAATCTTCGTAACAATACGGATTTGCAAACTCACCGCAACTCAACACAAACTGAACTATTTTTAAAAAACAGAGCTGATAAAACTTGGGACCCGATTACTATAGATATAAGAACTAATAGCAGCAAATGCACCTTCATACGTTGATCAAATTATACATGTTTGAACTTGTATATCCATAAATGTTCAAACTTAATTCACTTCCGATATTCAATTTACCTTGTCAACTATTTGTTTTACATCAGTTTTCATATTATGGATAATAATTTATTATTGTTTTCAATATTTTCTGTTCATACACACAGATGTCCAGTTCCCTCGTTAATGTAGATACTTGTTCAATAGTAAATCCAACTTTTAGTGATCTTTAAAATGTTTTTTTTTTCCCTGTGCATAACTCATTTTAACTAGGCAGTTAGTTTCAAAAAGTGTCATCGCATGTTAAACATTGAGTAAAGTAATTTACAAGCTCCTATTGGATATGTGTTACTCGCAGTATTTTTATCATTTCTTTGTTGAAACAGCTAGTACCTGTCATAATAAATTGAAAATCTGTTGACCTCACTTATTTCACTTATTTTCTTGTAACCAAGAGTCCGGATGTTACGTTTTTTTTTGTCATGACGTATTAAACAATGGAGATCAAAGAGTGTCCTCCAATTATGTCTATCGTTTGGGGCGATTCAGACGTAAATTTACTCCCTTCACTTAGTTTTATGTCAATACTAAGTATATCCAAGTAGAAAATGTTTGAATTTCCGGAACCGCTCATGCTGACAAAGACTTGGTACACATCATCTGTGAATTCTGATGTTTCTACAATTCACCAACATGTCATTGTACCGAAATAAATTGCAAATCCTTTAATTCTTCTGTTTCTGTACTCAATGTCCTTCCATACACAATTTCCTACAGCTCATTACACTCTGCGGGCACCAATCCCATTAGGTCCTCACTTCACTCTAGGTTGACTTTAGTTTTCAGCAGTCAACGTTAGAATCCATAGATCATGTGAGACCAGGTACTCAAATACCCTGAAATTTCTCCAATAACTCTCCATTTAGGCGGACCCTGATTCCGCTTGCATCATCATTCCTCAAACATCTCACTGCTTCATAAACCCACATTAACTCATGACTTTTTCCTCTCACACACTCTCCCAAACTCCGGCAGAAGCCTACAAAACTTCCGAATCTATCACCTGTGCCGTACCTTCCTCAATTAGCAATTCACTCAACTCCCAACTCCGATCATTTCTTCCTAACCACTCTTAACCTCTACCCAATATACTGGCGTTCATCTCCCTGACCACTCCATCCATAAAGAGATTGGACAGCTAGGGAGACATTGCGTAACTTTGTATCGGTTGGCAGAATATAATGCAACCGGTTTAAAGTCAACTTGAGCTCCGATGTGTTTATATTCATGGTCAATTTGCCTACGTAGCAATGCGAATGATATTTCATAACGTTACACATCGAATTGTTCCCGTGCAATACTTCAACAAAAGAGATCGCAAATATTTCAAGTTATTTCAGTGATTCAGTTTATATATTTTGTGTATCAGTGTCAACTCTTCAGTTGTAAATGCTTGAGTTTATATGAACAAGGCAAATGCCAGAACTGTCAACCGTCCTTGCCTGGGTTTACTCTTTGCCTGAAATCAATTTAAAGGCCGTATTGTGTTGTCGATGCTGTAGTAAGCTCCCGCAATTGCATCAATTCCTGTATTTTTTTACCCACTGTTCATCAAGAATCAGCTCTCAGAAAACCGGAGTGCAGTCAATACTCTCCTTTCTTCACCCCTAACCACTAGAAAAGTGCTCATGTCAATCATGACCATTTCCAGTCCGCTATTTAGTAGCATCTCATATGTTTAACAGCCAAGAGCAATAAATCCTTGCCAAACATCATATAAGAGAGCTCAATAAGGATACTGTTCGAGGATGTCGAAGTCGGGTCCGACGTGGGCAGAAAAAGAGACGAAAACTTTTTTGAGGAATGCTGGGACCATGAGTTGTGGATCCTTGCGTTAGATTGATATAACTAAAATAGTGTAGTCAAAAATCAGCAGTCGTGAGCTAAATGATCGATCTCAGAAATGAACAGTTTCGCAAGCTCCCTAAATGGGTTAAAGTATCGCAACATTCGTGTCTTCAGCTGAATTTTACAGGATTAGTAGGCTTCCAATGGCAAATTAGAAACACACTCATTTGTTTGAACAATCTAGAACGAAGGGAATGACAGGGTCGAGATTATCCGAAAACTTATGGAGACTTGCATCTCTATGACACATACAGATTAGTGGCCTTCATTGTAACTAGCCAAATTGCTTCATTTCTCGTCTGATAGCTCGTTGGCCATCGATTAACATTTATTTGAAGAACACGGTCAGTGAGCGTTACCCGAAGATCAATGCGCATTAGCCTGGATAATTACTTGATCTGTTTAGCAAGAAACATGTCCTGTAACTAGATATTTAAACACAAAAAAACATTACTATGAATACAATTTTTACTGATATCTAATCGATTGGGGGGTATATGGGATTGAATCTTGATTGTCAATTGCTCGAGCTCCGGCTAACAGTAATTTAGTGAAGTGTTGAAGTTTCATCAACTGTCAAACGCGGCAATTAAGTTATTCCCTCGGACGAAAGCTGAGTCAGCAGCTCCTGTTAGGTTGAGTCGAAAACTCACTGCCCTTTTATTTTCTGAAATTTCGTAATGTGGATACTCCTTATGGGTATAACCAGCGATTTGTATTTCCTCCCACCTGATGAGCAAATGAATAGCGAAACGTGCGTCGTGGGTATAACATCATTATATTAATTTGAAGATCCAGTATTTAATCCCTCACCTCCTCATCAAGCAAGAAGATATTTTCGCCATCCTTTGATCCTGTGAATTTATTTAGAAGATATGACAGTCTGGTCGGCAACAAGTGTCCAACATCTACGGTGGTCTGCCTGTCCTGATCGTCGCTTCAAGTGTGAGCCAGCTTTGGAGTTTGGTGTTTAGCAGGTTCTCCTGAAGTTCATCTTCTTACCTTTAAGGAGAGTGCGAGCTCCTTTTCCCGGACTTCGGTGATTTTCAGCTACGTATCTCTCTTCATCTGCTCATGCAACGATGCTCTACTAATATCTAGATCTTCCAGCGGTCAGCCTTGGCTGGAGTGCAAGTTCTGCTGTCCGTTTTTTGTAGTTCACCATCTCTACAGGGAGAGTGGGAGCTTCCTCAGCCGGACTGCTTTAGACTTCAGTCGTTCACCTCTCTCAGCCAGGACTGTGTGCCAGAAGAAGTCGATCTTGGACTTGTTTATTTTTTGCGGCATTTGTATTGAGTTTAATTATTTTCTGAAATTTCGTAATGTGGATACTCCTTATGGGTATAACCAGCGTCATTTATTTCGTATTTTTTGAAGATTTTTGATTTGTATTTCCTCCCACCTGATGAGCTAATGAAAAGCGAAACGTGCGTCGTGGGTATAACATCATTAAATTAATTTGAAGATCCAGTATTTAATCCCTCGCCTTCTGATCAAGCAAGAAGATATTTTCGCCATCAAGTGATCCTGTGAAT
>SDVV010017653.1:0-13938 GCA_016164225.1 Gammarus roeselii
ATGTATATATATATATATATATAAATGTATACAATTAACATCAAAAATACAATCTGAATTAAAATGTTCATAACATAAAAAATGCCAATCCAGGCTGCAAGCCTGCTTCCAACCCGCCGTTCCCCCTTCCGTCCCCCTTTCGCCTCCCCCCGTCCGTTAACTGACTCACGCACCAAACCAGTTCCGGTACCCTCCGCCTCCGCTCCCCATTCGCTCGCTGAATCCGGCCCTCCCCTGCCTCACCCAAAAGTGACTCTAGAAAGCGATTCTTGTCGTTATTCTTACTACTCATGTGAGAATACCACAATACTGACAGGGGGCCATGACTGGCACATAACATGGAATAAATATGTTCCTTCTAGCATGGAAACACTCTAAAAACTATTCACATAATATATATCCGTCTACAATGACGCGTATCATGACACTGCTACAACAATAAAATATGTAAAACTTTGCGTTAATTACCGCACTTTATGGGAACGATTGACCGCAAAATCTTTCGTGACAGCTACTGAGCTGCTACTGAGACTGTAGCATGAACGAAGTGCAGAGACTGACAGGAAAGTGACACCGTGTTCGTACTTGTATGACCGCAATGTGGAAACAGGTATTATCCGTCTTTTAAACCCGGTATCGGTCTCGTTTGAAACAGGTAACGCGTGCCTCCATCTCAGGGCGTCGTGCAGGTGAGAGGAATCCCAGGGCATATTTGGTGCCAGCGTTTTGGTGGCATCATGCTTGTGATGATGAATACATAAACGTATATACATAACCAAGCTCTAAATAAATCATTGAAACATTAGCAAGCATGGAGATATCACGTTTTTCAGCACATCGTTTAAGGATATATATCATAACTGTAATTCTATCATTGCTGATTATATTATATTTAATCAATCTACAAATAAGCTCGTACATATATAAACAAATTACGTGCGATGTGACATTTGAACATAATATGACCTCATATATATCAAACGAAGAGACAATCATGGCGAATGCTGCAGATAGAACAATCGAGAAAAAAACAAGGAACTAATTGAATATATGACACGTGTAAATTGATCAATAGCGAATGACGTAGATGTGATATCAAGGTTGAAAAATTCATCATGAACGTGTCTGGATATCAAGATTCGTGCAAGAAGAATATGTGTGGAGTATTACCCTTTAATAAGCTTGTAAATTGTTATGTAACTGTTATTATCAATGAAAATTATCTTATAAATGTATGTTGTCATTACCCCAAAAAAGATTCAGAGTACCCAGCATTGAAAATGCATATATGCAACATGACATGCAACAAAGTTGCAATTCAATATACCCAAGCAGTGAAATGCTAATACCCTTATGTAAATATTCAACCTAATTAATAATTATAAACATATATAAGCTATCCATCTGTCCGGTTGCTAGATACCACTTCCTTCGCGCCGCTCCCCCTTCGCCCGTTAGGCTTCGCTCACCTCCGCTGGTGAGTCAAGGCTGCAGCATACCCTCCGCCCCTACCCACCCAAAAGTGACTCTAGAAAGCGGTTTTTGGACCCTTTACACTACTAGGGTGGATGCATATCCATCGTACAAACAAGACGAAGTTTTATTCGCAAAACGCAACAGAATACGCGGCGGAAGTTTACATGATATTGACAGATTCACAAATCTGATATCGTGCCAGAGGGGTAGCGGATTCTTCTCAACCATAGCCAGTCTTGTAAGACAAACATTGCATTTTCTACGAAAAACTGTACTGCCTGCAGCTGCCGATATAGCACACGATTACTCGAAACAGAAAGATACGGGAAAATCAACCAAGGACCACGGGATTGCTACACTCAAGAATGTTGTAAAGAAAACCATGGCTGGAGGTAAGATCACAGGAAAAGTAACGAAAAAACGTAAATCAAAGAAGAACCGTGGAAGAAAGATGGAGTCGTGTCGTCCATTATTTAATTATTAATAAATACCACTGTTCATGCAGCATCAACGTTAGTTTCGGAGAGGTTCTATACCGACAACATGCTTGGTGGATCATCTCTCAACATGACAGAGCTAGAAGCCCTTACGGAAAACTATGAAATTGGAGTGATTTACATGTTTCCCTCCGTCAACAAAAAATATTTAATTGAATCAAGTATCGAGTCAAAATGTGAAATAAATTATCGATTCCTTTATCGAATTTCATATTCCCGGGTCGGACAATGAAATGGTCGACTTGAGCTCATTAACTGCAAAAGGGAAAATCCGTGTTAAAAATGAAGATGGAAGCGTGTTGGCCGCCGCTGCACATGTTACACTCGTTAACGGATTTTTTCATCGCATGTTTCAAAGTCACTCTCTATTCCTAATTGGTGTTCAGTGTAAAGAACGCAGTTATACAGGACTATTAAATAATTTCAACGCCTATACATCCATGAAGAGCTCCGATCTAAATAATAATGGGTTGAATATGATGTATATATCACTGCAAACACCCATTGCAGATACCATCTTCGCCGCGAATATTGCTAATCAAAACGAAAATGAGGCCTGGATTCAAGAAAGTGTAGGTCATGGTATCCATATGATGGGAGCACTAAACTTTGATGTATCCGGTCGCAGGAGTTATCTCTTGGATAATGTCAGCGTAAATATAAGTTTGGAGCTGGTAAAACCTAGTCTCGTTCTTCTAACACATGACAATGAACAATACATCTATTTAGTTGATTCCTGCAAAGTATAGTGCGAAAAGGTTATACCATACCCTACAGCTCTGCTTGCTCCAAATAAAACACTCACAAAAAACAATGACATGATTAAATACATGTTCGATCGACCTATTGTCAAAACAATCGTGTTTCCTACCGGCACATAACGGAGCATATGATCGCAATCCAGATCACTTCAAGCATAATAACATCACAAACGTTATCGTCGATGTAAACGGAAACTGTGCTACCAACAATAGACCATCGTTTGCCAAGAAAGTGCGCCCAAGCATACCATCAAACACTTTCGGATCTAGGGACGCGTAACAGCTCTCATCTCACCACAAGACGAAATTTCCCTGCTGGGAGAACTATATTTGCGATAGATACCAGGCTATTCAAGCAACTAAATCGAGTATTGTAATCATGAACTATTTTCTTTCACATATTTTATTAGCAAAAAAACATTTGGTGCTAAGAACGCAGTACTGAAAAAAATTTACTAGCATAAAAAATCTATATATATCACTTAAATTGAATAAATTGAGCTTTTTTATAAACTCCCTCAACAAGACTATTAAAATCACATAGGACTAGCCGTACACATTTGTTTGTACTGAGCATAGTCTATTTAGTTTGGTATTGGCAGAGGTGACCCAAACTTCAATACCGTAGAGTAAATAAGGGTACACAAGAGACAAATACAGTAAACGCAGAACACTCGTAGGAACGAGGTGGTGACAACTTTCTTAGGATACCACATGATTTCGATATCTTCTGCCTTATATGATCCATCTGATTAGAGAAGTAGATTCTCCGATCCACAATTACACCCATAAACTTGGCCGTCTCTGGAATAGAGACATTAACATTTTTTAATGCTAAGGGGAAGCCAATGTTGTGAGATTTGTTGTTATAATCATGTATGAGGTCTTAGAAATGTTTAAGGATAGCTTATTGCAACAAAGCCAGTGATCAATCCTCTGGAGTTCTCTGTTAACAGTTGTGCAAAGGTCATCAAGCGGCTTCCCCTCCACCAGTGCAGTTGTATCGTTAGCAAAGTGTACCAACCGGAGTGCAGTAGAGGAACTCGCCATATCATTGATATACAGAAGAAACAGTAGAGGGCCCAAAATTGAGCCCTGCGGTACACCCACCGTCAAAGAACGAGGATCAGATGTAACGCCATTAATATCCTCAATCTGCTCTCTATCACTCAGATATTACTCGAACCACCGTAAAGAGTTCCCACGGATGCCCAACATCTCAAGCTTCCCCAGCAGAATATGATGTTGAACAGTGTCGAATGCCCTGCTGAAGTAAAAAAATATTGCTATAAGATACTTCCAGGATTTTAGGGCTTCATGAGCCCGCTCGACAAACTGCAGGATTGCATCTGTTGTCGATTTCATCTTCTGAAATCCAAACTGATAAACAGATATTAGATTGAAACGAGCACAAAAATTTATAATGCGCGTGGACATTGCTTTTTCGAATATTTTGCTCAGAAAAGTTAGTCACAAGAGGTCGGTAGTTGGAAACCAAATTAGCTGCGCCACTCTTACGAATTGGAAGAACTCGAGCCTTTTTTAACACTTTTGGAAATACACCCTCGACAAAAGAGGAATTAATGAGGTCCAGAATAGTCGGAGAAATTGTATTTGATACAAACTTATAAACGAATGATGGGATTGATGAAAGAGGACATCCTTTGCTTATAAAAAAAAACAATAATTTTCGAGACTTCACTAGAGTCTGATGGAAAACAAGCAAAAGAATTACCCAGCTGTCACATATTGTAAGGGATCAATGTTCACAGGAGGAATTTTAGTTGCAAGATCGTCAGCCATCCCTGTAAAATAGACATTAAACAAATTTGCAACATCAACAGGCGTCGCTATCTCCTAACCATTGACATCCAACTAGAGTTCAGTTATTATTTAAGAAATCGGTTGCAAAACACTATTAAGCCCTTCCATATTCTGCGCCTGTCGCTCCTTTAAGTCAAAAACTTAGCATGCTAATATTGAACTTTAGTTTTTCTAATGCGTCCACATACCTAATTCCTATACCTCTTGTACTGATCTATAAGAGCAGGATCGGTGCTCGACTCGCGGTACAGGCGGTGCGTCTCAGCCACACAGAGGAGCAAATCATCGGTCAACCACGGACTGGACGCACGCTTCTGGGATCCCCGCTTAGTTTTATTACAACAAAATTGATTATAGAATTTGTAACATTTATAAATGAATATTTTACAGCGGGTTTCAGCCTTAAAGAGATTGAATTTGTGGAATTCACTTACAAAGGTTCCTAGTTTGCTTTGGAGATTTTTCAAGTTACCAGGAGAATGCGAACGGAATTTAATTTCGATCGTAGAGGACTCAGAGGCAAGCGCATTTGGCATGATCAGAAAAGTAGGGAAATGATCACAAATGTCAGCAGGAAGCACCCCCGACCAACACTGCTGCAATGAATTCATCCAAATGTGGTCAATCGTGGCACGGGTCGGAATATTGATAACACGAATAAAATTAAGATTATAAATTTTTTCAATAAACTGATCACCATCCTGAAGAAAAGATTCTAGACTTATATGAATATTAAAATTAGCAGCAATTACAGAACTAGTAATCAAAATAAGATTGTCATTCATCATGACCTGGAATACATTATTGAAATCAATCATAGGAGACGTTGGAGTACGGTATACACCCAACACAGTGTACTCTCTCGTACAAATAGTCACTCCAACGCAACAGCTCTCAAATAAATCAGTATTACTCGTTAAAGAGGAGTGCAGACGTGACTGCAGGTCGGAACTGATCAGCACAGCTACGCTCCTGACCCTGCGGTCAGGTCTAACAGAGTGATAAGCAGTGTAGCCAGGCACATCCAACCAGTCATCACTGCCTCACGTCTCCGTCAGCACAGGAACATGGAATTAATTTGTTATGTATTCAAGAAAACCAGAAGACTATGAAGAATTCTTTGGGCAGATCGAATATCAATACTAAAAAAATTATGAGAAAAGGCAAAGAGGAAAATTTATCTGAATAAAATTGAGTAGTCATAGTACGCGCAGTCACATACATCCAGGTAGTAATGTTCAGCAGGATCAATATTGCGCAGAGTATTCATCTTTATTAAGAATAGAAGCAAAAGTTAGTGGGGACAACAATGAAGAGAGATAACGACTCCCTCTGTCCTTATAGAGGGACCACAATGAAGAGAGATAACGACTCTCTCTGTCCTTATAGTGTGACGACAATGAAGGGAGATAACGACTCCCTCTGTCCTTATAAAGGGACCACAATGAAGGGAGATAACGAGTCCCTCTGTCCTTATAGAGGGACCCAAATGAAGGGAGATAACGACTCCCTCTGTCCTTATAGAGGGATCACAATGAAGAGAGATAACGACTCTCTCTGTCCTTATAGTGTGACGACAATGAAGGGAGATAACGACTCCCTCTGTCCTTATAGAGGGACCATAATGAAGGGAGATAACGAGTCCCTCTGTCCTTATAGAGGGACCCCAATGAAGGGAGATAACGACTCCCTCTGTCCTTATAGAGGGAATACAATGAAGGGAGATAACGACTCCCTCTGTCTTTGTATAAGGACCACAATGAAGGGAGATAACGACTCCCTCTGACCTTATAGAGGGACCACAATGAAGGGAGATAACGACTCCCTCTCTCCTTATGGAGGGACCACAATGGAGGGAGATAACGACTCCCTCTGTCTTTATAGTGTGACGACAATGAAGGGAGATAACGACTCCCTCTATCCTTATAGAGGGACCACAATGAAGGGAGACAACGACTCCCTCTGTCCGTATAGAGGGACCACAATGAAGGGAGATAACGACTCCCTCTGTCCTTATAGAGGGACCACAATGAAGGGAGATAACGACTCCCTCTGTACTTATAGAGGGACCACAATGAAGGGAGATAACGACTCCCTCTGTCCTTATCGAGTGACGTCAATGGAGGGAGATAACGACTCCCTCTGTCCTTATAGAGTGACGATGATGAAGGGAGATAACGACTCACTCTGTCCTCATAGAGGGACCACAATGAAGGGAGATAACGACTCCCTCTGTCCTTATAGAGGGACCACAATGAAGGGAGATAACGACTCCTTCTGCCCTTGTAGCGTGACGACAATGAAGGAAGATAACGAATCCCTCTGTCCTTGTAGAGGGACCACAATGAAGGGAGATAACGACTCCCTCTGTCCTTATAGAGAGGCCACAATGAAGGGAGATAACGACTTCCTCTGTCCTTATAGTGTGACGACAATGAAGGGAGATAACGACTCCCTCTGTCCTTATAGAGGGACCACAATAAAGGGGGATAACGACTCCCTCTGTCCTTATAGAGGGACCACAATGAAGGAAGATAACGACTCACTCTGTCCATATAGAGGGACCACAATGAAGGGAGATAACGACTCCCTCTGTCCATATAGAGGGACCACAATGAAGGGAGATAACGACTCCCTCTGTCCTTATAGTGTGACGACAATGAAGGGAGATAACGACTCCCTCTGTCCTTATAGAGGGGCCACAATGAAGGAAGATAACGACTCCCTCTGTCCTTATAGAGGGACCACAATGAAGGGAGATAACGACTCCCTCTGTCCTTATAGAAGGACCATAATGAAGGGAGATAACGACTCCCTCTGTCCTTATAGAAGGACCATAATGAAGGGAGATAACGACTCCCTCTGTCCTTATAGAGGGACCATAATGAAGGGAGATAACGACTCCCTCTGTCTTTATAGAGGGACTACAATGAAGGGAGATAACGACTCCCTCTGTCCTTATAGAGTGACGACAATGAAGGGAGATAACGACTCCCCATGTCCTTATAGAGTGACGACAATGAAGGGAGATAACGACTCCCTCTGTCCTCATAGAGGGACCACAAAGAAGGGAGATAACGACTCCCTCTGTCCTCATAGAGGGACCACAAAGAAGGGAGATAACGACTCCCTCTGTCCTTATAGAGGGACCACAATGAAGGGAGGTAACGACTCCATCTATCCACAAGCAATCGTCGGACGGAGCGTGAGAGCTCTGCAGGCATTCCCTGCCAATCCTACACTAACGATGTAAGGAAACTGAATTTGAATCAATTCTGAAAGTTTTATCATGTAACGGTCATCGATTAATGAACTTTGTTAGGGGCCACCGATTCATTATTTATGAGTCATTGGAACATTTTTAGGCAAGCTCATTATTTAAATAATAAAAATAATAAACCTTATTGAAGCACTCAATGGTACAATAATGATTACACTGAAACAAGTTTGACAGCATTCCTACCAATACATTATAATTAGGCACCAAAAGAAAATACATGGAGACAAGACAAGTAGGGCTGACACATGACTATGTACAGTATATACTAAAACTCACTTTTTGAGTGAAAAAGCACAAAGCCACCCGTCAGCCAACTCATCAGGGACATCTCCCAGCCTGGCATTCACGTACGCACAATGGGCCCACAACATTGTACGTCAGACAGATGTCAAACATTAGTACTATTAATGTCGGATATTCCTACACCAACAGGATTCTGTCCCACCTCTCTATTATTGAAGATAAGTCGTATCCCTCACTATTACATGAAGCCTCCAGGAAAGGATTATTAGTTTTTATAATACGCTCTTGGAGGCTATAGACACTTTCCTAGCTCGTATCTTAAGACAGTCAACATCATATGCTGCAAATACAAAGCTAGCACTCGGTCTTCTAGGTACAATAACCAACCTCCGGAAAATATCATTGTATGCTACTTACAGTTTACTGATAGTGGCTGTCGTAAATTTACACCACTATGAGTTACAGTAGACGGGTAGCAGTAGCGTTCAAAAAGCTGTATTTTAACATATGTCGTGAATAAATGGAATTTCCTTATTAGCTGATTGTCAACCGCGTTTAATTTACGAAGTTGCTTAAAGATATCAGCTTTGTCACACTTGGCAGTTTGTTATTAAGTGACCTAGGTAGGGAAAACTGTCCACACAATCCAACTGAGCACCATTTAACACATTATTCATTCGGAACTGGAACCTGTGCATGGTGCGCGGTTTTACTAGCATACAAACAGATTTGCTAGTATTGTACTCAATGACAAGTGTTGCGGCCTCCACCTCGCCTATATTTAGCATAATTTGAAGAGCATCCACATGAGGCTCCAGTAGGACCATATCGTCGGCAAAGCTTATTGCGTTAACACAACAGTCGCCTTAGGACACCGGCTAAGAGCTAGACGCTTGAGTAGGCTGTCTGCATTCACGTTGAACAAAACGGGCGAAAGAAGGCCTCCCCACCTTATTCCATTAGTTGTTCGGACGTTGAATTTTCCCAACGTACCGCACGTTGCTATTGTTCGTACCAGTATTTCAGTAGTTTTACGAGATGCACAGGCGCCCCCCTTTCAATTTGTATCCTGAACAGTGCCCAATGATTAACGCGGTCAAAGCCTTATTTGGCATCTAGAAAACACACATACATTGGCGAGCCTCTACTGACGAATAAATTAATAATTAGTTTTAAGGTAAAAATAGCCCCTTTCTGTTCCATGTTGAGGCTTAAAGCCAAATTGGGATGATTTTGTTTGGAGACATTCGCCAAGTCTGTACTGAATCACAATTTCTAGTAGCTTCGATGCGGCAGTAGCGATTGATAGTGGTCTGTGATTGCCTACATCAGTAGCACATTTTGTCTTTGTTTCAATAATAGGTTTCACAACTACTTCCATAAGTAGCTTTTGCAGTTAGTTATACTTATGACATCCAGTGAAGAAACTAGACATGACATTCAGGATTTGAACGGGATCATACTTAACGACTTATTATTGTTCCCGGTTTAAGCGCCGCACTAACAAAATTCGAGGTAGCATCAATGTTGACACTGTTCATTACACCATCAAAATGGTTGCGTCAAAATACACCATCCAAATTTCCCTCCCCTACTAAACCATTCACACATTGAGAAACAGAGCTGACTTTTGACTTCAGATTTTTCATCTCTTTCCAGAAATCGATCATCCGCCCATCAATCATTTTCTCTCACAAACTAGTTGCACGCGATTTGTCAGCATGTTTCTTACAGAACGAAGAGCGTATTTCCATGCGTTATTCGATCTGTTTATTCTCTATGCATGGGGTCATTTCGCGGTTTCCCATCATTTCGCCATTGCACATAAGCCACTACGCTTGCATCGTGCAAGACGGCCATATGCCTGGTCCAGCCTGGGACCCGGTGCATTCCGCGCGGCGGTTTCATCCCAAACGCTTCTCTCGCAGTCACCAGTATTGCATTGCATGTACACCTATAGAGCTCATGAAATTTATCCATATCAGCATTTGCATGTATTTGAATCGACTCTGGCGGCAGAACAGTTAGCTATTTGATAAAAAATTGAGCAGAACGTTTTTTTTTTTTGCAGTGTCATTGGACTGCCAGTTTATTGATTGAGTGGCTGCATCCGCTCCTGCCGTTATAGGGAGCGCACGTAGTGTCAGCTCTGCATGTAGCGGCAAGTGATCTGACAAAGGCGTATATTACCCAAATATGGACCCGCGTGACATTGTTGGCAATTGCTGGGGTAAGAGCAAAGTGATCGAGCCATTTAACCGATCTCCCGTTGTGATTAACATGAGTGTGCTAGTCCAGAGGCAGCAGTGCAACATCTACGAAGTCTAGTTCACTGTCCGCCGGAAGTATCTGCCATTCGCTAAGTGTTCTGCTGTCTGGGTGGCAATTGAAGTCCCTCATAACACAAGCATGATCATAATTTGATCCCCTTAATACAGCCTCTAGTTTCCATCGTATGCTAAAACCAGCTCTTCATTATGAGGAGTGGCGTAAGGTAAATACACATTAATGAGTAAGATTGACATTTCGTCTACCTGCATAGAAAGCCCGAGCATCCTATCATCATTGTACTCTTCTATTTTAACGTACGGACTAACCCACCATACGGACGTCCTCTGAGTATACTAACCCACCATACGGACGTCCTCTGAGTATACCTTCCTCTGAGTTTATTGACGAGATGAAGAAAGAATGAAAGCAGCCGTTTCTAGATAAACTAATATAGAGATCATGTTTGAACAGCAATGTCTCTTGTAACGAACATATATTATTATTTGCACGCACATTTTTCACAACACTTTCAGCGCTATTGAATCCATTACAGTTAACAGTGACCAAGCGAAGATTATCGAAAGGAGTTAGCATATTAGAGAGCATGATAGGATGTACACGTTGACTAGCTTTTATCCGGGGAAACGCCATTCTTCTTGTTCTCGTAGAAGTTTCGTACCCGGGCTCCTGCCGGCCAGACATCAGGCGATTTCCTCCGCATAATTTGCAGGTAACTTGCACTAATTCTGAAAGCGGAACATTTTCCGAGCCGTTTCAACTTTTCTACCGTGATCTTCAGTTTGCGACGTACCTCGCTCAATATCTGCTGGTCGGGATGTCGCCATAGATAGAGACATAATTGCTGTTTGTTTGTGTTGGGGAGGCTCCCACAGTGGTCTTACGCCATTTCCAATTAGATGCTCTGTCCTTTTTCTTCTTCTGCCCACCTTTTGAAACTTGCTGTCTTCCAGGTCACTTTCCTTATCTTCGCAATTAGCAGCAGATAATTTGGCTGTCAGCTGTTTGAGCGAGCCAGACGGACCATTCTTAATTTCTTGTTTACTCGCTTCTTGTTTTGTACAAGACGCTTCCCGTTCGGCTGAATTCTGCCTCTACGTCTAGCAGCTTGGAAATTACATCAGCCGGTTGAAGCATTGGCTTTTGAGGATGGGAGGTGCGGGGTTGTTGCTTGAGGGAATTCGGTAGGGGAAGATAAGTGGTGATGGGTTGCTTAGATTTGGTTGATGTAGCGATGGCTGATGTGTTCTGTCGATGCAGATGAGCCAGTTGTGTTTACAGTCATCCCTGGCTGTTCCTTCGTAGCTCGTGCGTAAGGTGTTACTGCGCTCCTGTAAGCAGTCGAGGCTACTGCTTCCAAGCGGGTCGCTGTTTCCTTGACGGCTTTCATATTCTCTCTAATTGGAGAGACTTCTTCCTGTATGATCTTTTGCTGCTGCTTCAGTCTGTGCTTCTTCTCTAGCTCTGATTCGCCTTCTCTCTTCAGTATTGCTTGTTCAACTATTTTTTCTAGTTTGTCCATGCGTTGTTCCATTGTCAGGCAGCTATAGCACTTCTCCTGTGAACAAAAGCATCCTAGAAAGTTTTTGACTGGTATATGTACACCAGCGTAAGGCGGAACACAGAGCAACCGTCTAATTGATCCTGGGTAGCTGCTTGGAATATGACGCTGCTAATACGTTGTCGATTGGGATACCTGCTTCTTGTACTTCTCATGTTGTGTGATTCAAAATGGACCTCTTACGCACTCCGATCTCATCCTAAGATGGTATTCAAATACATATCTTGACGCAGGCGTACAGCATTGATCGTCTCAGAATGAGACAACGGCATCAGTTCACAGCGTCCATTGTTAAGCGTGTTTCAATCAATGCGTACGCGGAACAACTTCTTTCTGCTCACCTCGTCACAGGCATTGCCATCAGCGTCACATTACAGGCACTGCTATCAACGTCGAGTAACAGGTATTGCTATCAACGTCGCATTTCAGGCATAGCTATCAACGTTGAATTACAGTCATTGCTATCGAGGTCGCATCACAAGCATTGATATCAACGTCGCATTTCAGGCATAGCTATCAACGTTGAATTACAGGCATTGCTATCGAGGTCGCATCACAGGCACTGATATCAACGTCACATTAAAGGCAGTGCTATCAACGTCGCATTACAGGCATTGCTATCAACGTCACATTACAGGCACTGCTGTCAACGTCACATTACAGGCATTGCTTTCAACGTCGCATTACAGGCACTGCTATCAACGTCACATTACAGGCACTGATATCAACGTCACATTACAGGCACTGCTATCAACGACGCATTACAGGCATAGCTATCAACGTCACATTACAGGCATTGCTATCAACGTCACATTACAGGCACTGCTATCAACGTAACATTACAGTCATTGCTATCAACATCGCATTACAGGCATTGCATTGAGCGTCGCCTTGCAGGCATAGCTATCACCGTCACGTTACAGGCACTGCTATCAACGTCGCAATACAGGCACTGCTATCAACGTCGCATTACAGGCATTACTATCAACGTCACATTACAGGCATTGCTATCAATTTCGCATTACAGGCACTGCTATCAACGTCACATTACAGGCACTGCTATCAACGTCACATTAAAGTCATCGCTATCAACGTCGCAATACAAGCATTGCTATGAACGTCGCATTACAGGCACTGCTATCAACGTCGCATTACAGGCACTGCTAGCAACGTCGCATTACAGGCATTACTATCGACGTCGCATTACAGGCACTGCTATCAACGTCACATTTCAGGCACTGCTATCAACGTCGCATTACAGGCACTGATATCAACGTCGCATTGCAGGTACTGCTATCAACGTCACATTACAGGCATTGGTATCAACGTCGCATTACAGGCATTGTTATCACCGTATCCTTGCAGGCATTGCTATCAGCGTCACATTACAGGCTTTGATATCAATGTAACATTACAGGCATTGCTATCAGCGACACATTACAGGCACTGCTATCAACGTCACATTACAGGCATTGCTATCAACGTCGCATTACAGGCATTGCCGCCGACGTCGCATTACAGGCATTGCTATCAACGTCGCACTGACAGGCATTGCTATCAACGTTGCCTTACAGGCATTGCTATCAGCGTCACATTACAGGCACTGCTGTCAGCGGCACATTACAGGCACTATTGTCAACGTCGCACTACAGGCATTGCTATCAGCGTCGCATTATAGGCACTGCTATCAACGTTGCATTACAAGCATTGCCATCAACGTCACATTACAGGCATTGCTATCAACGTCGCTTTGCAGGCATTGCAGTCAGCGTCGCATTGCAGGCATTGCTACCAACGTCAAAAGACAGGCACTGCTATCACTGTCGCATTACAGGCATTACTATTAACGTCGAATTACAGGCACTGCGATCAACGTCACTTTTCAGTCATTGCTATCAGCGTCACATTATAGGCACTGCTACCAACGTCACATTATAGGCATTGCTATCAATGTCGCATTACAGGCACTGCTATCAGCGTCACACTACAGGCATTGCTATCAACGTC
>SDVV010017654.1:0-12500 GCA_016164225.1 Gammarus roeselii
CGCTTCAAAGAGTTCAAAGCCACGACCCAGCACACTCGCGTTCACCTCCCTGACCACTCCATCCATATAGAGGTTGAACAGCCAGGGAGAAATCACGCAGCCTTGTCTCAGTCCCACTTTCAGTGTGAACCAATCACTCACCTCGCTCCCCACTCTGACACATGCTAGGCTGTCAGCATAGAAACTCTGCACTGCTTTCAACAGATGTCCGCCCACTCCATACAAACGCAACACCCTCCACAGCGCTTCCCTGTCAATTCTGTCGTATGCCTTCTCCAGATCCATGAAGGCCCAGAACACATCCTTTCCTTTGGCAAGGTACTTCTCACATACCTGTATCACTGCAAATATCTGATCGGTACACCCTCTACCACTCTTAAAGCCACACTGTTCGTCTCCAATTGCGCAGTCCGTACTGTCTCTAATCCTTTTGATCAGCACTCTCCCGTACAACTTACCAACAACACACAACAGACAGATTTAGGTTAGGTCTAATTAATCAAGCAAGATGTTTTTTCAGATTCAAACCCTGGAAGAGATCAGTTACTCATGATATAAGTTAGCTACATGAGGGAATCAATGTTTAGGGTCGGGAGAAAAATTAGGGTTAGATGAAAATAAGCACGCAGAGCCCTATCCTGCGCTCAGACATCTAACATACCCTAGCTCAATGCCCAACGTTGAGCTCTGGGATGGGGTGACCGTGAAATGAAGCCACTATTACACAGCAAATTAACAAGCTATTGTGGCTTGTACAGTAGCGAAAGAAAATTCGTTTATGGTTAGTCTGTAACCAGAAAAACAAATTCGACTTTTCCCACGAGGAATTAGACTTTATATAAAAATTTCTTGCGGTGCTATATGGGGACTAATCATCTTGATGAGTAATATCAACTAAATTCCCGACAAATTCAAATGTCGAGCGGAAATTAACAACATTGAAGATTTTATTTCGTTTTCAATCGTAAACGAATTTTCTTTCGCTACTAAAGAACAAAAATTTTGCTCAATGTATTGAAATAAGTATTGCAAACGATTCAAGTGGCAATCTAATAGAATTGATACAGATACACGGCCGAATCACCCATGGAAGGTAGAGGCCGACGGCAAGGCATTCTCATACACACACACACACAACTTAGCGCTTGCGCACTAAAGGGCCCCTCCGGAAGACCCCGCCACACACTGGGTCACGATCGCGGTCCGAGGTCAGTGTCTGCAGAATGACCCGACAGTGTGAGTTGTTTACCCCCTGCTGCGTCATAGTTACCGGGCCTCTCCCGTCCACGACAAACCAATTTTTCGAAACGATGACAAGGGCGGGAAAGCAAATCAGGACAGCGCTAAAAATCGATCTTTCATAATCGACCGGACCTATTAGCACAAAAGGGCTAAGTTGTGTGAGGGTGTGAGGCCACCCCCCTTTCTCGGGGATGCGGCCTAGTGTCTGTATCTGTAACGCCTATCAATTGCATGCGCTTTCGCTATGACCCTAATCGCGTCTCCTTCCTAACTTCTACTTAACGCCTTTAATCCGCTAAAACTTCGGTCTACCTCTAGGAATACGTCCGCTCTCCTTCGCTTTCATCACCATTTTCACCTATCTCCCATCATCAACATGCACCAAATTCATCTCAAAACACATGAATCTACAGTCTTCTAACTTCTCCACCATGCCCTTTCTAATCCGGACAACGTCGTTACAGACACTGTATTTCAGCGACACCCAACCATGCCCCTCAAATATTTCATACTGAAAGCTATTTACAGAGGACTCTTCAAACACTTTCATTGTAACCGACACAAACAAGAAAGCACGCTCCTTATCTCGGTGATCATCCACCCTCTCCCATTCCCTTACCCTGTGCTCGGAGAATAGCACTCTTGCCGCTGCCGGCTGACCCTCTCCCACGTCCGCCGCCCGTCATATTGGCGAACATGGGAGCATTCTTGAGCATGTCGGGCAGGATCAAGAAGCGTATCTTACTGCCGCGGATGAACACATTTTCTAGGCGGGTGGTCTGACCGTTACGGAGGGTCACGCTGCACGCTTCCATCTGTAAGCACAACAAAATACGACTTAAGGTGAAAGTTCAGAGGTTGAGGGACAGGAACAATAATCAGAGCGTTGTTTAAATTAGTGCCGGGAGGTGAAATGGTTTCAAAACACGGGGAGGATGGATGATGCAAGATTGATGAAATGTTTAATATAAACCGAGATCAGTGCATAGGCATAGAAGAAGACTGAAGTTTGGTTGGATGGATGTCGTGAAGAAGCATTCGGGAAGCGAGAAATCCGTGTGGAGGTAGCAAGAAAGCGTGCGATGGATGGGCGTGTGTGAAATTGATGGTGAACGGATGACGCACTATCCCGCCTTGGTGTCGCGTTGAGCAACGGGATAGTCGTGGGTCATGCAACTACGGCTCGGCAGGAGTAAACCAGTGCAAACGGCTGGGGTCCTGCATCTGATGCTGATCATTGACCTCACTCCTGGCCAGGCGTGTTATATGCGTGGTACTCGCCGTACCCTTTAGCGCTAGTTTCATAAAGCGTGTGTGAGCACTTGAGCGTGAAGTGCGTTGTATCGTCGGCCACACCCCATGTGGGGGATTCGGCCATGTCTGTATCTATAAAATCCAGATGAACAATCAATTGGCAACAACTTGGCTAGTGAGGTTGAACGAACTCCTAGATTTAGTACATACAGTACAGTTTTGAGGAGCAAATTTTAGTTCAGAAAACAATTCAATTGAACAAAAGCCTGACCCGGCAAAAACTAGTTGTCGTTCTTGTTGCTTAGCCATCCTTTCCACCTGCAGCAATGGAAACCCCCAACACCCCCAGACACGTGCATGTTGGAATGCAAGGTTGGAGGGGGTGTGATTTTCTTATGGCGTGGTTGAAAAAATGATTACTGATATAGTGATGTCTGTATAACTTAGCGGGCTGAGAAGCAGTCGATACATTGACACCCGTGCGGTAAAATCCAGTTACTGTGGGCACCGAAGTAGTGATAGTAGTAGTAGTTGCATCAGGGTTCCACCAGAGCCCCAACGCGAAGTCACTGCAGGCTGTGGGCACCGAAACAGTTACTTGCAGTGCGTGCCCACACTGATGCTATGCGCTTGCCTAGTATCATAATCCCCTTAAAACCAGCACGTTTGACACAGTTTGTTAGTTACAGACGTAAAATCAGCGCGCCCTATCGCAAGATACATGAAAAGATTGAAGCGTAAAACTTGCAGCCAATGTATTGAAAGTGTCAGTGACAACACCACTTGACACGACGCCATCCCCGTGGGCGAGGATGTGCAACAAGGTCGGCTGTGGTACTTCCGCTGGGGCCGGAGCTCCAGATGCCGCCACCCACCGAAGGCAGAGACGGTTGATAGAGGGGGCCCGCCTGACTTATTGGCTCCCTTGTGACCGGCACTAACAAGCTAATAGAAGTGTTTTGTTTCTAGCAATGTAATTTTAATTTTAAAGCTAATTCTGCCCTTGCAAAACAACAGAACTCTCTACCTTAGTTCTTCTTACATTTGCATAGCATCACTATTCTCCTACCTCAGTTCATCCAGAACTTGGACAGCATCAGAGCTCTCCTACCTCAGTTCATTCAGCACTTGCATAGCATCAGAGCTCTCTTGCCTCGGTTCATTCAGCACTTGCACAGCATCAGAGCTCTCCTACCTCAGTTCATCCAGCACTTGCACAGCATCAGAGCTCTCACCTCAGTTCATCCAGCACTTGCATAGCATCAGAGCTCTCCTACCTCAGTTCATCCAGCACTTGCATAGCATCAGAGCTCTCCTACCTCAGTTCATTCAGCACTTGCACAGCATCAGAGCTCTCCTACCTCAGTTCATCCAGCACTTGCACAACATCAGAGCTCTCCTACCTCAGTTCATCCGGCACTTGCACAGCATCAGAGCTCTCCTACCTCAGTTCATTCAGCACTTGCATAGCATCAGAGCTCTCTTACCTCAGTTAATCCTGCACTTGCATAGCATCAGAGCTCTCACTTCAGTTCATCCAGCACTTGCACAGCATCAGAGTTCTCCTACCTCAGTTCATTCAGCACTTGCTAGCATCAGAGCTCTCCTAACTCAGTTCATCCAGCACTTGCATAGCATCAGAGCTCTCCTACCTCAGTTCATCCGGCACTTGCATATCATCAGAGCTCTCTTACCTCAGTTAATCCTGCACTTGCATAGCATCAAAGCTCTCCTAACTCAGTTCATCCGGCACTTGCATAGCATCAGAGCTCTCCTAACTCAGTTCATCCAGCACTTGCACAGCATCAGAGCTCTCCTAACTCAGTTCATCCAGCACTTGCATAGCATCAGAGCTCTCCTAACTCGGTTCATCCGGCACTTGCACAGCATCAGAGCTCTCCTAACTCAGTTCATTCAGCACTTGCACAGCATCAGAGCTCTCCTAACTCAGTTCATCCAGCACTTGCATAGCATCAGAGCTCTCCTACCTCAGTTAATCCTGCACTTGCATAGCATCAGGTCTCCCCTACCTCAGTTAATCCTGCACTTGCATGACATCATAACCCCCCCCTTCCCCCCAACTCTGTTTATCCTGCACTTGTACAACATCAGGACTCCCCTACCTCAGTTAATCCTGCACTTGTGTGTGAGCGTGGCTCCCTTGTGGGTTCCATTGACTGGACTAGAGATAGGGTGTGGAGCGCTGGGGGTCTGGGAATGTTGCAAGTATACAATACTGCACCAGAGGGGACCCAGCAGGCCAACCTATGGTCTGTTGTCTGCAGGTTCATCTTCAGCATCTTTAGCGTATAAATCCACTTCTGAACAGCCTGATCGGCTATTCAGGAACTTTCTCAAGTGGGTGAAAAGGAAGAGAGCGCGTAGGCCAAGTCCTTCAACTATCGATGATCCAGGGGTGGGTGCCTACCCAGGTGTGATGGGGCCTGGAAGTCAAGACCTGTTTTCCTACAGTACTGCCCTTGTCAAAATCCAGATTTTATTAGTTGCAAGCCCACTGGTAACGAAGTTGCATTCCTCAGAGTCCAGAGGGAAGCACAATTGGTGGAGCCTGATCCAAGTGGTCGGAGCTCAGAAGAAGCCCTTGATTTTATGGCCAAACCTAAGAGATCAAACCCAGATTGGTTGTCAGATGCTGAGTTGATGTTGGATTGGCAGGCTCTGTGACATTGCCTCTTCAACAGCTTAGGTAGGCATTCGCCATTGCTCACATGTGTAGCAACATAACTCCCACCTCAACTAATCCTGCACTTGTATAGCATCAGACCTCCCATACCTCAGTTAATTCTGATTTTTTTTTAGCATTGTATTCCCACCTCGGTTATCTTGCACATGCATAGATAGCATCACTACTTCCCTAACTCAGTTAATCTGTAACTTGCATAGCATTGTAACTCCCCAACCCCAGTTGATCCTGCACTTGCATAGCATTGTAACTCCCCAACCCCAGTTGAAATTGCACTTGCATAGCATTGTAACTCCCCAAACTCTGTCAACCCAAACAAGTTAACAGAGTTATGACATGAAAATGCAGGATCATAAAACCGCCTCAATTTCAAATAAATGAATTATCCATTGCACCATTTTAAACCTGGGAGTGCGATCGGCATAATAAAAGCCTTAAACCTGGAAGTGCAGTCAGCATTGTAAAAGCCTTAAACCTGTAAGTGCGGTCAGCATAATAAAAGCCTTAACCCTGGCAGTGTGGTCAGCATAATAAAAGCCTTAAACCTGGAAGTGCGGTCAGCATAATGAAAGCCTTAAACCTGGAAGTGTGGTCAGCATAATAAAAGCCTCAAACCTGGAAGTGCGGTCAGCATAATAAAAGCCCTAAACCAGGAAGTGCGGTCAGCATAATAAAAGCATTAAACTTGGAAGTGCAGTCAGCATAATATAAGCCTCAAACCTGGAAGTGCAGTCAGCATAATATAGGCCTCAAACCTGGAAGTGCAGTTTGTATCATAAAAGCCTTAAACCAGGAAGTGCGGTCAGCATAATAAAAGCATTAAACTTGGAAGTGCAGTCAGCATAATATAAGCCTCAAACCAGGAAGTGCAGTCAGCATAATATAAGCCTCAAACCTGGAAGTGCAGTCAGCATAATAAGCCTCAAACCTGGAAGTGCAGTTTGTATCATAAAAGCCTTAAACCTGGAAGTGTGGTCTTGGAAGTGCAGTCAGCTTAATAAAAGCAGATTGAAAAGTTTGTGTGACTCTAAAAAAACTACTTCAACTCACCTGGACGTTCATGTTGTCCTCAGCCTCGAGCAGCTTGCCGCGGTAGACCTCGCCAAGCAACGTCTCGACCGTAACGGTATGGCCCTCGGCCTCGTGTAGCACTTTGATAGGCACGCCGATAGACATGACGACGATCTGCAAGGGAAAAAGGCCAGTTTACACAAAACCATCTATGCGAAGAAGAAAGTGACTACCATAACATCAGATAGGCCCAGAGGGTGAAAATGACCAGTAACTACATTAATATGAACAGTTCATTTCAGGCCTATTCAAGTGAACTGAGAGCAGATGGAAGAGGAACTGCTGCATATCCTTCCTAACAGGCAAGGGGTGCCATGCCAAATAAGGGTTCAAAAACAATTTGGCAAGGTTAGCAGTGGAAACTTTCGGCTAACTTATATATATCTAAAGTTAAAAAGCTAGGTAAAACATTACTTATCAATGGGTTAACAATTCAAACAAAGTAGATGGAGAGTAGATTAGAAACAACCCTTGAATAGGTGAGAAAAACAACACCGGAACGCCAACAACCAAAGTAACAGTCAATCAGATTTTGACTAAATGAAAGATATATATTGTTTGAAAATGACTGATGCAAAACCAACACAGGGAAGAAAGGGTCTAAGAATAGCAAGACAAGATCAACCTCTCCAGTTAGCTACCCATGTAGGGGAACATTCTTATGGAAATGACAGCCACGGTCATAGTTCACAATACCAACTCCATGTATATGTTGGCAAAAGTGGGGGGCTAAAATATTAAGGAGTAGAAAATTGAAATTAATGGGAAAATAAAGGTCAACTTGCCAACCCATAAAAATACCAGGATATATTAAGCTTGTATGACTGAGTATATTACCTTAGTAAATGCCCTGCTGAGATGCAAGAAGAAACTCTCCCATGAGAGTTCACATTAGCCAGTTGGTATTGGAGGATAAGAAAGTATACACTATATGACAAATTTACAATTCTGTTATTTATTCAATAGATTTTTGGTTGTATGTTTGTAACAAGCTAGCAACTTAAAACTAACATAAGATGAATATACACAAATTAACCAGCAAATGTGTATCTAAAATGCATCCCTAAACAACAAAAAATATTATATGCTACTCTAGATATGTACAATTCAATTGTCAACTCATCGTAGTCCAAATTCCTGGAATTCCTCAATAATATTGAGGAATTTCTACACGTAGATAGCTAGGCACAAACTTATTCGAGATCATTTTATACAAAGAACATTTCCTAACTTGATTGATAGCTAGCTACATAACATGGAACTTCAACACTATAACATACACATCAGCTGAACATAAATAACCTATAATAAATAAATTTCAATATCTGCTAACCCAAAATGAAAGAGCTACAGATAAGTGTGATTTAGTAGAGCTGGAAAGAACTATTTCCATCACAAGTTATTCAAGTTTCTGCATGAAAGCAGTATTCAAGTAGCTACATCATAGTAGCATTCAAGTAGCAACATCATAGCAGCATTCAAGTTTCTACATGAAACAGTATTCAAGTAACTACATAAGAGCAGTATTCAAGTAGCTACATCATAGAAGCATTCTAGTAGCAACATCATAGCAGCATTCAAGTTTCTACATGAAACAGTATTCAAGTAACAACATGAGAGCAGTATTCAAGTAGCTACATCATAGAAGCATTTGAATAGCAACATGAAAGCATTATTCAAGTAGCTACATCATAGCAGCATTCAAGTTTCTACTTGAAACAGTATTCAAGTAACAACATGAGAGTAGTATTCAAGTAGCTACATCATAGTAGCATTCAAGTAGAAACATCATAGCAGCATTCAAGTTTCTACATGAAACAGTATTCAAGTAACTACATGAGAGCAGTATTCAAGTAGCTACATCATAGCAGCATTCAAGTTTCTACATGAAACAGTATTCAAGTAACAACATGAGAGCAGTATTCAAGTAGCTACATCATAGTAGCATTCAAGTAGAAACATCATAGCAGCATTCAAGTTTCTACATGAAACAGTATTCAAGTAACTACATAAGAGCAGTATTCAAGTAGCTACATCGTAGTAGCATTCCAGTAGCAACATGAATGCAGCATTCAAGTTTCTACATGAAACAGTATTCAAGTAACTACATGAGAGCAGTAGTCAAGTAGCTACATCATAGTAGCATTCAAGTAGCAACATCATAGCAGCATTCAAGTTTCTACATGAAACAGTATTCAAGTAACTACATAAGAGCAGTATTCAAGTAGCTACATCGTAGTAGCATTCCAGTAGCAACATGAATGCAGCATTCAAGTTTCTACATGAAACAGTATTCAAGTAACTACATGAGAGCAGTAGTCAAGTAGCTACATCATAGTAGCATTCAAGTAGCAACATCATAGCAGCATTCAAGTTTCTACATGAAACAGTATTCAAGTAACTACATAAGAGCAGTATTCAAGTAGCTACATCGTAGTAGCATTCCAGTAGCAACATGAATGCAGCATTAAAGAAGCTGCATGAAAGCACTGTTCCACTGCCACACGCAAGCAATATTAAAGAATAGATTGGCATATGTAAAAATGTGATGGGTTAGCGCCCAACACACCACAGAGGCAGCTATTATAAACTATTATGAAGTATTCTGAGCATTCAAGAAATTGTGCTGAACCATTTGTTCAAGGTTTGGAAGAATTCCATATTTCCCAAAATAACTTTGATTGTTAGGGAATGTGAAAGTCAAACTTCTCACTAACAAGAATATTGCTTCTTCATAATAAATTCTACTTGTAAACATAACAAATTGCCTATTAGAGATCCCATTCAATGTGATGAAATTTCAAGCGCTAAGATTGTAAAAACTTTCCTACATAATATTACTAAGGTATTTTCCAAGTAAATCTTGATTAGATCCCACTTCTAGTAGTGTTCTTACTTTTATACAGATACAAATTGCAAACTGCAAATCTATTTATGATTTATCTAATGGCTTACTCAACTTCGTGGTATCTTGGGTCTTGTATTTGCTCAGCACACTAGTACCAGATCAACACCAAGCTTAGAATTGCTAAGAGTTGGCAGATATCTAAATAGAGCACCAATGCATAGATTATTGGACAGTCAGCATTGTTTCACAATTTTCTTATCGATGGTGTGTATGAAGAAATATTGTAAAATTAATTACTAGCTACAATAAAGAAAATCCATTCTAAGCCAGCAACTTCGTTCAATATTACTGATATTTATTATTTCACCTGGTCAATAACGCAACCTGTAAACCACACAATCAAGAAAATACTGGAGTATTCCTTCCTGATAATGAAACAAAATAATTGCAGAACACAGCTTGCAAACTAGTAAGCAAATTGTTTCACATTTCCCCAATTCATAATCGAATCTGGCAATAAATAATCAACAAAAACAAAGCCCTTTATTTTAATGCTACTAATGATATAGCTATGTAGTTAGCTATACCGCACTGATATTTTGTTACAGATATTAATGTACATCAAGCAGCAACTATCCTAGAGCCCAAAACTCATCTAAAAATTATTTATGCTTATTTTTTTTACTGGTCTTCTTAATTTTATGAGAAGACTTGGAAACTTTTTGTAAAGTTGACAATGAAGGTGCATCTGCATTGTCAGCTGCAGCAGCTGTAGATGCTGGTGTTTCCTTGCCTGTGCTGTCTTCAACACCAGAATGCTCATTAGTGTCCGAGTTGAGCTCTGATGCAGTGGCAGAAACTGCAGCAGGTGTTGGTGATCCACTGGGTGCGGCTGCTGCCGATGGCGCCAATGCAGTGCTGCTGGCTGCAACGGATGCCACCGAACCACCACCATCCACTAAACCATTAACAGCAGCCATGGATGTTATGGATGACTTGCTGAATAGACGGTCGGCTTCTTTGACCTTGCGGTTACGCTTGTCATTCATGGCATTGGCTGGAGTGTTAGTCTTGTTGGTGACAAGGTACCGTTCCCAGCCCCTAATGATGTTGCCATAAAGTTGCGTGTCCTCAAGATAAGAGCCCTCAAAGGCATAGATCTGTCTCTCCAGCAGGGCCAGGTTATCGGCTATCTCTGCACGTCTCTTAACAAGTTCTGCCAGCTCAGCTCTCATGTCAGTTACAGCCCCTCCTGAGCCACCATCCCCAACACTGTTACTGCCACTTTTAGACATCTTCATGCTGAACAGTTTATACAAGAGTTCAAGCAACAAACAATGCAGAGATGACCAATGGACTCCAGCAAATTTTTCAAATGGTAACTGAATATATCTATTTGCATATGACCCAGGTTAGTCAGAAGCAGAGCAGCAGTTGCAAAGTCAGTAGTCAGGCACAACACCAAGAGCAGTGTTGAGGCGTAGGTGTTAAGGTGTTGGACAGCCACCAGTAAACGCGCACACCACCTGCCAAGGCAAGAGAACACTAGCATTAGTGTCATGACATGGAAGCTCTACTTTCAATCCATCAGCACCAGAGAAATGATCAGATTATATGAACAATTTCTCTTCAGAGTGGAGAGTAGCCATAAAGTTCCACATATGACATAAATGCAGGAAAATGATCCATTCCAGTTGTCTGAATACAAGAACCAGGAGAGACCATATGATGCAACAAAGATTGACAACTTATTTATAAAATAAAATATGGACAAACTAGCTATAAATAATTATAAACATTTTACTGAATTTCAGAGCCAGTTTTTGGTCCAATATGATATGCAAACAATGTTGATAGCCATCCTTAGGTGCATTCAGATAGAAACCTTCATCATGTATGGATGATTAGCTTAAGAATTAGCTAACAACCAAAATCATTTTCCAGTGTATCTCTTGGCTGAGTTAAAGTAGCTACTAATACATTGACTGTTGTAACTACACTTAGCCAGGTCAAACTTAAGCAAGATGTAATACACAGGAAATAGCAAATCAATTTCAGGCAGCAAGTGATTCCAGCATCTAACAACAAAGTTAAACTTGAAGTATTTATAATGAAACTTACATCCGTTGTAGTTTTACAGTACATAGCTATTTTAAAAATGGATGTTCATCACACAAGGTCCCCACACAAGCTTTCAGAAAAATGGGCAACAAAAAAACTGAACAATAATCATCTCTCTACCCACATGCACATGGGAGCACATGTGAGGTTAGAAACAGTGTCCATTTGTAGTTAATGTTGTATGTTCTGCCACCCCCAGTCAGCAGAAGATGGAAGCTGGGAGTGATATTTGGATGATTAGTTAGTGGCATCTTGAGGAAGTCCATGATATACCTATACAGAACAAAATACTTTGGATGGAATTTCAGAACATTAATATTTCTTATCTCTGTTGGACATCACACAGACTTGACAGAGGCCAGATACAATTTGACAGTTATAGACTTAAGCAATGCAGGCTGCATTTTGCATTGACATGAAAAGGACATGTTTTCCAACACATGAGCATGTAGATACACATTCATTTGTGAGCATACATGAAAGCCTGCTTCAAACAATGAAGAATTGGCAGGGGCAAATCCCATCGCTATGTGATGATCCCTTGCATCTGTCTTTCAGACATCAATTTTCATTTCTTACAAGCTGGTCACACACCAAGTAAAATGAACAAAAAATATTATGCATGCATGTAATGCAACTTTTTGTGTCCTTTGATAAGCATATTTAATTGAACTAACCAAAAAATCTCCAAGTTCTCATCTTAATCTGGTTGCATACTACAGTAGCTAGAGCTACCAAATAAAATCAACAAAAAATCCTTGCAAATTATAGTATCTTTTACAAATAAGCCCTATACTTTGCCTGAATGGCCTTGCTTGCAATAAAAGAACATTGCACAATTTTCTGTACTTCACCTTGCTTGCTAAATGAGCTACTCAGGGCAGTTGCGTTCGAATACTGCAACAGCAATGAGTATTCAATAATGTAGCATTTCAAAATGTAGCTCTTTCTTGGTACAGTAGTTCATTTCTACCATGTATTGATGCATGAAACTCGAGTAGTTGCTGAACACTTAACATATTGCTGCACTTTCTCTTCACAATACTGAATATGCCAGTCTTGGGAGTTGGGAAGGACCAATCCCTGTATGTGGGCAAGTCCTTGCTTCAATATGATATATTTTCTTGCTGGTGGTGTGATTGTTGTCACTGGCTAGTACAGTACTGCAAGCTGTCTTCATTTGTTTATTATACATTTGGAGTGCTTCAGTGTTAGATTTATAAAAAGCCTTGTAGCTGGAGGAAAGTCAAAACAATTTAA
>SDVV010017655.1:0-13937 GCA_016164225.1 Gammarus roeselii
GTTGCGTGACATGGCCGCCCAGTAACACGATAGCAGCAACGAACATTGAGCGCAGTAAAGGTTGTGTTGCGTGGCATGGCCGCCCAGTAACACGATAGCAGCAACGAACATTGAGCGCAGTAAAGGTTGTGTTGCGTGACATGGCCGCCCAGTAACACGATAGCAGCAACGAACATTGAGCGCAGTAAAGGTTGTGTTGCGTGACACGAATGCAACAAATGCTAAATGAATCAGCATTTATTGCAAATGGAAGGTCTGTGTGTGAGCAAGACTAAAGCAACGTTTTTTCTCGCGAACATATGTTTATATATATTTGTTTTGTGGAGCTTCCTGATTGCAAACCTATCTGCACCTAATCAACTATGCTTGTCATCAGTCTATTCGAAAGTCAGGTATGGAAAGGAAATCAACAATGAGTGGTAATTTTGACGATATAACTTGAGTTTTGCATCCTAGAAACACACGAATCACTAAGAGACAGTCCTGCCTTGCAGACCGATGTGCAGTACACCATAACAAACAACAAAATATGCTATTTCAAATGTTTATATCACATCGTCGAACAATTGGATATTAAAAATTGTACCAGTACAGACCACATAAACCCAAATGCTACTAGGGTATGTATGGTGTTAGTGTCCGATATGGCAGGTAGTAGTAAACAGAAGGTAGTTGCAAAGGCCTCAATTGTATCAAAATTTTGTTTTGGCTCAACGAGGCATTTTAACAGACTTTGAATTTCCCATCTGAGTTAAAAAAAAAATCCTGATTGAATTAAAACAAGATCTTCTGTGACACTTCAGATCCAATTAAGAACGGCGTGGAGGGATTAACTCGTCCTGCGTTTAAATCGCCTTTTTTCAATACCCCGTTACAGATTCTGCAAAGTAACAACTCGACAACTGCGAAATACAACAGATAACAATACCTGATCTAGAAAAGATGTACTCGAAATGGGACCGAAGAAAACAGCAGACTTGAGGTAGAAGCAGCAACCAAAAACAAAATTAAAAATATATTTTGGGGAGCGACGCTTTTACATGGACTGATAACAGCTGAAGCATCGGTCTAAGTCCAGACAACATCATTATAATTACCAGCTGGCTACTCTCACACTTCGCGGTCACCACCTTACAGGGCGTTCCAGCCTGACAGCGTTGTTAGGATACCAGGACCCGCTTTAGCAACACTCTACAGGATAATGAGGGCATGAGGAATGGGCAAGGAGGGTATTGTGGGTCACGGTCAGGGGGTCACCCACGACCCAGACCTGGGCACACAGGGCTTCTCGTGGATGTGAAAGGTTTTACAGTTTTTTACCTATATATATTCAATATCAGCGGGTGGGTTCTCTTTTATCAAATTTTATCGTATAAGATATTATACTAGTACAATACTATTCACTAATGTGAAAGATACTGTTGCCAACACGATAAAAACGATTACCGCTATGTAGAACAATGACAGAGATTCCTGTGATTGGTTTTGATTATCAAAATTATTCATCTACTAACACAACTTAGCAATACCTGTTTGAGGTTAAAGAAATTTATTGAGATCGATTTTGTCTTGCGGCTGTACAAGCTCATCAACGGGTGGTCCATCTTACGGCTGTATAAGCTCATAAATGGGCGATCCATCTTACGGCTGTACAAGCTCATCAACGGGCGGTCCATCTTACGGCTGTATAAGCTCATCAACGGGTGGTCCATCTTCCAGCTGTGTAAGCTCATCGACGGGTCGTTTATCATACAGCTGTATAAGCTCATCAACGGGCGGTCCATCTTACGGCTGTATAAGCTCATCAATGGGTGATCCATCTTACGGCTGTATAAGCTTATCAACGGGCGGTTCATCTTACGGCTGTACAAGCTCATCAACGGGCGGTCAATCTTAAGGCTGTATAAGCTCATCAACGGGCGGTTCATCTCACGGCTGTACAAGCTCATCAACGGGCGCTCCATCTTACGGCTGCATAAGCTCATCAACGGGCGGTCCATCTTACGGCTGTATAAGCTCATCAACGGGCGGTCCATCTTACATTTATATAAGCTCATCAACGGGCGGTCCATCTTACGGATTTATAAGCTCATCAACGGGCAGTCCATCTTACGGCTGTATAAGCTCATCAACGGGCGGTCCATCTTACGGCTGTATAAGCTCATCAACGGGCGGTCCATCTTACGGCTGTATAAGCTCATCAACGGGTGGTCCATCTTACGGCTGTATAAGCTCATCAACGGGCGGTCCATCTTACGGATGTATAAGCTCATCAACTGGCGGTCCATCTTGGGGTCGGGATTTACATTCACATCTGATTTTTACACGACCGTTTTGCTTTAACACCTTCTTCGTATATTTATTTTTAAATACTGATCTTAACCATGTTATGAGATTTATTGTTAGGGGAAAACACAAAATCCAGACGGTATCTGATAATCGCTTATCGTACTATTCTTATATAGATTTACCTTGTTTTAGGGTTAAATGTGCACGGCCGTCTTGGTGGTCCGCAAGCGGTCACAGTGAGTCATTTGAGTCTCTGTTTTCCATAACTAAACTACCTTAATTCCCTACTTCATAGTAGGTTAGTCTACAACTATCACTGCGTCACTGTATTAATCCTAGTCGGAAAACGTCTTAATCTAGAACTTATAGTTCCATCGCTGGTATCCTTTTGGTTAACAACTTCTCGACCTGTTTTTTGGGGCACTTATGCTCCTTACAACATTGAAAATCAACTGCCCTGTTTCTCCCGCGGTGGGAGAAAAAGAGCTCGGCAACCCCCCCGGGCAGTTGCCATGTGCTTCATTTATCCTTAGACCAACCAATAGCTTACTGACAAATGTACTTGTTTAATGCATTAATATATTTTACATTATATCACATGAAGTGATTTACCATCGATCATTACTTATATGTTTTACTCCATTCTTGTTTATTTACACGTCTAGTATGATTCGAGAAAAAGGAAACGAAGTACAGCGGCTGAAAGACCGGAGATGAAGGGAGTGGGGGTTTCCCCTCTCCTCACTTCAGGAATGCCAACCGACGACCACCAGACTTCCTCTACGAATCGAATACACACATAGGTTAACAATGGAGTGTCTTAGTTGGCAGGGTATGAGAAATGTTTCCCACACACTCCCACCCAAGAAGAAGGCGTATTGGCACTTATTGTAGTTGAGTGGCAATAGTCCGATGAGCGGTCAAGGCTGCCTTCCGAGTTGGTCGAGCAGCGTTTGCCTCATTTGCACCTGTGTGAATGGGAATGTCCCTGTTGCCGTTGACGGTGGAATGCGCTTCGTTTCCACGCTCGGTGCCTAATTGATGTGGCGACGTCGAGTCTTGACTCTGCGACTCTGGTGGACTCGCAATGGGTTCCACCGCTTGCACTTCTCGCGGGTACAGCAGAGTCACCGGTCGACTGATGATGCCTCCTCGAATTTTGAGTTTCACGCTTCTCACGTGACCGTCTTTACCTGCGTGGGTCTCGATGATCCTTCCCAGACTCCATAACAGCCTAGGGCCCTCGTCGTGGATCTGAACTGTCACCCACCTTCGGTGCAACGCTTTTCCTGGCATCCACGGCATGATGCCGCAGTATGGTTAGGCATTCTTTTCTAAGCCTTGTCTGAAAACGATGCAGAATCTTCAGTACAGTTCTTTGACGTTGTGTTAAAAGCTCTGCTGTAAACATGGAGGGATCTAGCTCTTCCTCCGGGTCCAGTGATGCCACTGGCCCGCTGTCCAGACGATATCCGAGCATCAGCTGGGATGGCGTGAGGGGTTGATAATCATCCACTGAGTCTGAAATAGAAGTTAGTGAACGGTCATTGAGGTCCGCTTCTATCTCGCAGAGTACGGTGTAAAGCTCATCTTCCGTCACCATGGCTCTGTGTAACGTTTTCTGTAGACAAAGCTTGACCATCTTCACGATCCTCTCGAAGAAACCTCAGAACCAAGGGGCCCTGCTAGGGTTGAAGTGCCACTTGCATTTGTTTGGATTCAGAGTGCTCCGAACTCTGTGATGATCCTCCCAACTCTGGAGTATTTTCGCGGTGCTCACAAAGTTTGATCCATTGTCACTTATTAACATTCGGGGATAGGAGCGGCGAGTAGAAAACCGTTGAAGAGTTCTCAAGAAAGCTTCTGCCGACAGATCCTTAGCAGCCTCCAAGTGTACTGCCCTGGTGGATGCACACGTGTACAGTGCAGTGTACCGTTTTTCGATTCGTGTCCTCCCTTTACATAAAGGGGACCAGCATAGTCCACACATGTTACAGCGAATGGACGAGATTGACTCACCCTGTGCCCTGGAAGGGGAGGGTTGGTGGTCCACGGTAGTGTGTCCCACGTTCTCTTCTGCACTGCATGCAATTCCTTATTGCTTCCTTGATTTTTTGTCTAACTCTGGGGATCTACCATCGTTGACGTTGGCTGGTCACGACGTGGTTTATTCCCATGTTATGCTTGATATTGTGTTCTTCTTCAATTATGATTTTTGTGATTCCGTGTTTGGTAGGAAGCAGGATTGGATACTTCACAGAGTCCTCAATCTCAGCCTCTGTGATCCTGCTCACCACCACTAGCTTGTCAGCCGTGATGCTTGAATTTAACTGCTTCGTTAATGAAGTGATACCCTTGGGACCTGGTTTGCGAAAGAATTTTATCTCCTCCGCAAACTCCTCCCTTTGGAGTTTGCTATTGTTCTTACCTTGGTTTCTCCCATTCAACTTCAGACACTCAATTAATCTCTTTACCCACCCAAAGGTGGTTATTAAATTTTTGAAAGTGCTACATCTGTTGGCTACTGATAATAGGAAAGACTCTGGGGGTGGAAGCTCTTCTGCACTATTTAGTGTCACACTTTGCACCTGTGTAGGAAAGTTTTCCCACTCCTGGAGTTCCGTTATATTATTTGGCCCATGCCACCACAGGTGGCTCGACTTGAGCTTCCTTGGGTTGATTCCTCGTGTTATCAAGTCAGCTGGGTTTCGGCTTGTATGAACATAATGCCAATTAGCGTTGGGAAGCATTTTCTTAATGTCTGTCTTCTTGTTCTGCATTTAAGTTCTAATGAACCGTTGAGTGTGTCCAGCCTGGTGCCACTTGATTGTCTGACCACATGTGTATGGCCTCAACATTTACTCCCTTTTCATATGCTTCACATACATATTTAGTGAGCCTTGCTCCAAGTAGAGCTGCTGTCAGCTCCAGTCTGGAAACTGAAAGTGTCTTCTCGGGTGCAATCCGTCCCTTTGTCATCAATAATGTGGCCTTTCCTTCACTGACTCCGTACACAGCTGCTCCATATGCTACTGTGGAAGCATCAACAAAGGTGTGTAATGTCATTGATTTGCCTATCTCCGAGTTACGTTAGACAGGTATGCCACCCATCTTGGTGAACTCTCCCTTCAATTTTTCCCATTTGATTGCAATAGCTTTGGGGAGATCCTCATCCCTAATCTACCTTTGACTGCCATATTTCCTTCATTAGGAACTTGGCCTTGATGGTGATGGGAGTCATTAAGCCAAGAGGATCAAATTGTGCAGCTAATCCTCGGAGAATGATTCTTTTTGTTGGATTATCTGTTTCCAACTCTCAAGGAGCCATCATCAAGGTGTCCTGTACAGTGTCCCATCTGAGTCCTAACACTAGAACAACGGGTCTGGCATCTGATTCACCTTGTTTCTCCGTCAGTTCCTTGAGTTTTGGGTCATTGGTAGCCCATTCACGGAGGTTGAGCCCAGCATCACCCAGAATATTCTTGGGTGAACTGTAGAATTCTTGTAGTTCTGCCTTTGTTGATGCAGTTACTAATAAATTGTCGACATAGATATTTCTTTTGATCTTGTCTGTTATGTCCTTTTGTCCACCATACTTTTCTAAGTGGTGGTCAATTGTTACATTCAAGATAAATTGTGAGCAAGTGGCTCCTAAAAGGATGACTTTTAAACGATAAGTGTCTATGGGGCTGTCAGGATCCATGGGATCTCTGGGCCATACAAATCTTGTGAAGTCTCTGTCCTGTTCATCCAAACCTACCATCAAGAATGCTTTTGCAATGTCAGAACAGGCAGCTAGTGACCCCAGTCTGAATCGCATCAACATCTGAGGTAACTCTGGGACCATGGAAGGTCCTGGGTACAAACAATCATTTAAACTTACCGCATCATTATGTGATTTTGCTGAACAATCAAAAACCACCCTCAACGGGGTTGTTGGAGATTCCTTTTACACAGCGTGGTGAGGAAGGTAGAAGCATGCATCTGGTGGCTTCATGTCACTTATTCTTTCGATGAAAACCCTTTTATTGTTGCTCTTGCATAACACTGTCATAGTGCTTCAACAGTTTAGGTTCTTTCCGGAGACGCTTTAGATTGCTCACCAGCCTTCCTTAGGCTAAACTATAATTGATTGGCAGTGTGGGATGAGCCGCCTTCCATGGCAACCTGGCCACATACTTGTCATCTGAAAATCGGATGCTATTGTTTAATTGCTCTAGAGCTGCTTTATCATACGGGTGTGCTTCTTCCGGTGATATCCCTATTGTGTCCAAACGCCACAATAGGTCAACATCCCTTTCTGCTTCTTTGTCTGACACTGCTACCTTAAGTGCAGTAATCACATTGATTAGAGGATTGTCTGGAAATTCATTTATGGGACCTGACAGTATGTCTCCTAACTTTGAAGATATTGTTGTTATTCCTTCATCCGGTTCGTCAGGAAAAACAAAATCATAGTAATGATCTGCTCCAATGAGCATATCAACCGGGTAGTGGACTGTAATTTCAAATTTGTCAGCCAAGTTTCTTCCCTTGGCTTTGAGACGAGTGGCTAGTTCACTGACTCCACTCATCTTAAGCTGTTCAGCCAAAGTGTCGACTTCAATCATTTCCAGGGAGATGTTCTCATGTGTCGACACTTTCATGGTGACATTCTTTATGTCATCCCGTTCTTCAGTTCTTTTGCTGGTCAATTGTCAGTGTGGTGTGTTGACATGTAGTGTCATCATCGCTCAAGATTCCTCTTTTGATGAAGGACCTCTGAGCCCCTTGGTCGAACAGGGCTCTCACGAGTTTTATACCATCCTTTGTTTCAAACTAACCAAAGCTGTAGGAAGGGCGGTCGCCTTACCACACCCAGCTGCTAGTGCATTCACTGTAATTACACTAGTGGGAGTGTTTCCCACAGAACTGGTAGCTGGCGCAGCTGTAGACTTTGCATTGCTTGATGTTAGCTTGTCATCACTTCGTCGACCTTTGTTTCTTTTGAAGCAGAGTGCACCGTGATGTCCGGTGATCTTGCAGTTCTTACAGAATGGTGCCGTCTCAGGGCACTCGACAGAACGGTGACCAGACTGCAGGCATTTGAAGCACAATCTCAATTCTGATACCCAAGTTTTTCTTTCTTCATTTGTTTCATACCTTGTACAGCGATAAAAAGAATGATCTTCAGCACAAAATGTGCATCCAGATGTTCCTTCTTGGAAGGATCCCACAGTTGACTGGGGTTCTCGGTTGTTTCCATCAGGTGGTCTGGAATGGTGTCCATTGGAACTGCTCCTTGAACTTCGTTGATAGTTTGGCTTCCGGCCTCCGTTTACCTGTGACTTGAGGTCGATCTCACAGTTCTCAAGTCTAGTGATCTGACATGAGTGAGTCTCGAAATTCAGCCAAACTCCATGCAGCATCTGGGTCTCTGCCCCTACTGCAGGATTTTTTTTATCCTTGATGGTAGTTTGCACCAGATCCGGTGTGCTATTATTGAGGAACAGTGCCTGCAGTCATTGAGGTCTACTCCTGCTGTCTTCAGAGGGCAAAGGTTTACTTCCACCTTGTGCCTGTACTCTTGCAGGGATGAAATTGAGTCAGCAGGAGCTGGAAGATCATCAAGTGCATCCAAATGTGCCATCTTTATACGGTCTTCGTTCCCATACAGCTTCTGCAGCATTGCAACTGCTACTGGGTAGGACTCATTTGATGGAGCGAACCCAGCCAGTGTGTTTTTTGCTGCGCCTTTTAACTTGTTTTGCAGGTATTGAAACTTTTCAGAAGGTTCCAGTTCATCATTTTCATCGACGGTTCTGAAACTTTGCCAGAATGAGGTGAACATGAGTATGCTCCCGATGAAGTCTAGCATCTCTAGAGTAAGTAGCTTGACTCTCACACTTCTTAGGGAAGAATTGCTTACTGATGCAGCAGCTTCACTTCATGGTGCTAGCTGCACTTCAACTTTTAATCTTCTGACCTTTGCTAGGGTGATATTCAAGGGTTCCAATGACTCATCATTTTCATCCTCGAGTTGAAATTTTTCTTCTTGAAGAATGTTATCATCCTTATTTATTTCTTCAAGCATCTGCCTATGCAGTGCATGCTCTTCGTCTAAACATGTTTCCACAGTGGTAACATAGCATGTCAGCTTGTCCTGGCTTCCCGCCTCACTGAATGGGACTTGTTCACAACACATTTCAATTTTATTCTTTATCTTAGTGATTTTGCCTTGCAAGCGGTACGCAAAGTCACCAGTCGCTGAAATTCTGTGCTTCTTTTCATCTTGAACAGACAATATTTAATTGTCCACGATCTTATACCTGGTAACTAATTTTCAAAGTTAAAAACTCTCAGAAAAAACTAACAAGAATAGACTGGAAACAATAACGCCCGTTATTTATCAACCACTCCTGCCGCAGGTCATCAGAATTGTTCACCGAAAAATTATCACCTACTTTCAGTCATGAACCAATGCAATCCAACTCAAGGACTACTTTGTCCTTTTCAGTTAATTTGCAAAATCACTCCTTTGCTATCATGCAACAATGCAATTCAACTCAAGGACTACTTTGTCCTTTTCAGTTAAATTGCAAAGTCACTTGTTTGCTACAATGGTACAATGCAAAATTTAAAAATTTGAAGACCCCTCTAGTCCTAAAACCAAATTTCACACAACAAAATGCAGCTACTTTAAGAAATCTTACACACTTAAATTTCACAAATCATTTTTAAATAAGGACTTACCTTGTCCCACAAACCTGCGTCTTCACAAATTGTAACCATAAATTTCACAAAAACCTTATGGACACTCTTGCTTCATTCAAGACAATTTTGCATGCCAAGAACACATCACAACTCCTTAACCTCACCCAAATAATTTTTTTCAATTCTAATTGGGTGATCAATAGCTTTGTTTTATCATCCTGGAAAGCACAAAATATTTTGAGGGCACACTTTTGTCCTATTTAAGTATAATCCGCTCAACAGTGATGCTATTTAAGTTCTTCCTGGCTTCATCCAACTTGAATTTGACTTTAAATTCAAATCGGATGGTCAGCAGCCGTCTTTTTGCAATAACTGAACTACAATTGTCTTGAGGAGCCAACTTCTGTCCTATCTAAACAATTTGCAATCCAGAGTTGCCTTTTCAGTCAAACATTAATCCGGTTCGAAAGGACCATTGTGGTCGGGATTTACCTTCACATTTGATTTTTACCCGAGCGTTCTGCTTTAACACCTTCTTTGTATATTTATTCTTAAATACGGATCTTAACCATGTTATGAGATTCAATGTTAGGGGGAAACACAAAATCCAGGCCGTATCTGTTAAACGCTTATCGTACTATTCTTATATAGATTTACCTTGTTTCAGGGTTAAATGGGCACGGCCGTCTTGGTGGTCCGAAAGCGGTCATTTGAGTCTCTGTTTTCTATAACTAAACTACCTTAATTCCCTACCTCATAGTAGGTTAGTCTACAACTATCACTGCGTCACTGTAATAATCCTAGTCGGAAAACGTCTTAATCTAAGACTTATCGCTCCATCGCTGGTATCCTTTTGGTTGGTAACTTCTCGACCTGTTTTTGAGGCAGTTCTACTCCCTACAACCGCGAAAATCAACTGCCCTGTTTCTCCCGCTGTGGGAAAAACAGAGCACGGCAACCCCCTCGGACAGTGGCCATGTGCTTCATTTATCCTTAGACCAACCAAATGCTAACTGATAAATGTACTCGACTAATGCATTAATGTATTTCACATTATATCACATGAAGTGATTTATCATCGATCATTACTTTTATGTTTTACTTCATTCGTATTTATTTATACGTCTAGTATGATTCGAGAGAAAGGAAACGAAGTACAACGGCTGAAAGACCGGTAATGAAGGGAGTGGGGGTTTCCCCTCTCCTCACCTCAGGAATGCCAACCGACGACCACCAAACTGCCTCTACGAATCGAATACACACATAGGTTAACAAAAAAATGTCTTAGTTGGCAGGGTATGAGAAATGTTTCCCACACATCTTACGGCTGTATGAGCTCATCAATGGGCGGTCCATCTTACGGCTGTATAAGCTCATCAACGGGCGGTCCATCTTACGGCTGCATAAGCTCATCAACGGGCAGTCCATCTTACGGCTGTATAAGCTCATCAACGGGCGGTCCACTAGATATGAACTGCGACGAATTCAATTTGAACTTTTGTTTTGCTAATTCAAAGTGTTTATTTGATTATGAAGTTCATCTGTTATAGTTACGAATTGAAATCCCATTGCTAGACAATGGGAATAAATGACTTAATAAAAATAAATAATAATGTGTCAGTTGTACATATTTTTTATTATGGCATAGTCTGAAAAAAAATCCGTTCAGTCCTTCTTAGGAGAAAAACACCTCCTGAATGCTGTCTGACCTCAAACGTCCATCCATTCATCAATCAAAGGACAAAAACTGCCCACGCTGCTACACCCGCTGCCACACGACAAACTTCAACCGCCCACCTTCATCTCTCTAGCACACTCCTTTCTCCTTCCCACCCCCTCCCCTTTCATGGGACCGACAAGTCTGACAAACGCCCCCATCATCCGCATATGTTTTGCGGCGACAGCAGGACAGGACCTCGATCAAAGGGGACCCCGATCAACAGAGGAGACAACGAACTGTGCATGAGGCCAGTGCTACTGTTGCCGTCCATCCCAATGTCTTACAAGGGAGGGGGGGACCTGCTATTCTTAGCCGAGCAAGGTGCTGGGTGGGTGGCTCTCACCAATCATTCTTGGCTCTCCTCTTCATTAGTGAGCATTTGAGTGTGTATGGGTGGGTGTGTATTTCGGTGTTTTTGTCTACTCGTAATAAATCTGCCGTTATGGCTCGAATGCATATAAATACTACGCAGTGTCATTATATGTCTGTTATACTTAGAAGCAACTGTGTTGAATTCTATTGGTATATTTAGTTGCCACATGGTTGGTTAACAGCTTCGCAGTTAGTTACATTTTGTAACGAATGTGGTGAAAAAATATTTTGCTTCCAATTCGAACAAAAGTTTTACGTTGTTCCTCAAGATATTATGCTTCAAGACAGCTATTGCTGGGACTTAACGAACAGTGTTCAACCATGTATCAATTTCTTGTTACTTATACATTTACTGTATTTAATAACGTTATTTATTATTAACTATAGACGTCGCGACAACTCCCACCTTAGTTGTGGAGATGGTCGGTGGCAGCAAAGGTTCAACCTTATCTCGACGTTGTTTAAATATGAGATGCACCAGCTGTTGCCAGATGAAATGGAAATTCAATAGAAGACAAAATTCATGCAGCTATTATTAGCTATTATCATGCCTAGATGTATTGTCCAATAGTACAATAAGTGTTAATATTTAGCAAAACATTATATAATCATTTTACGTTATTAGATTAAGCACACTGTTCAAATATAATGTGAAATATAAGGAACTGTCACAATTGATATTAAATATTACAAATTTCTTTTGTTTCTATGACATTTTACTCAATTAATGAAGATTGCCCGAAAGCAATTATATCCAGCTAAAAACAATGATTACGTAATATGTAATATACGTAAAAAAAACAAAGTGAAAATGTCATTGGAAAACTATCATTGGTTTGGCGTACCTCGTGCGAAACGCGTTCGACTGTGAGTAAAGAGATCTTCATACCTGCTTAACACTAGGAAATAAAATCTGTTGCCCTTTGCACGAGGCAAATCTTCCTTCTTCATCTACCAGCCCCATTCTACCCGAACACAAACACATCTCCTGGATCCCCTTTTGGAGTCATTAAGTAGCGGAGCCTTTCAACCCTAAAGGGCAGCGCGCTCGAATCCCTTTATTAAGTGTAACACTCACAAACGGTGCCTCGTTAAAGGCAGCCTCTGCACCCATAACATACTGTCTCCTCAAATACAGCCGCGGCACGTAATAACTTCTCGAGTGACACTGACGCGGCCGTTGCTGACCGTAAATAAACAGCCGTCGGGGCCGCAACAAAGACCTGCTGTTGTTAGCGTCTCAGCTGTGGTGTAGTGATGATGCTGCCATTGCTGCTGCGGCTGCCTCTGCTGCCATTATTAATGAGTGACAACAGTGCCAGGTTGTGGGGGGAGGGGGGGTCTGTAAGCATGAGAAGATAAGAGCTGCCGTGAGCGATGAACGGCATTTGTCAGTCAGGAATAGCACGGCCAGACCTAAAAGTAGCCCCAGCTGGGCTATGTTTAGCAGCCAGCGGTCTGCAGGTGTGTTTGTGCCTGCGTGTGTACGGCAAGACGGAGACTGCAGGTGTGTTTGTGCCTGCGTGTGTACGGCAAGACGGAGACGGCAAGACGGAGACGGCAAGACGGAGACGCGAGTCGTTAGTGATTGTCAACTGATGATGTCGTGGACAGAATATACTCAAGGTGATGATATAAGACAGTACTGTAGACGGGTGTAGCAATATAAGACAGTGCTGTAGACGGGTGTAGCAATATAAGACAGTACTGTTGACGGGTGTAGCAATATAAGACAGTACTGTAGACGGGGGTAGCAATATAAAACAGTACTGTTGACGGGTGTAGCAATATAAGACAGTACTGTTGACGGGTGTAGCAATATAGGACTATAAGACAGTACTGTAGACGGGTGTAGCAATATAAGACAGTACTGTTGACGGGTGTAGCAATATAAGACAGTACTGTAGACGGGTGTAGCAATATAAGACAGTGATGTAGACAGGTGTAGCAATATAAGATAGTACTGTAGACGGGTGTAGCAGTATAAGACAGTACTGTAGACGGGTGTAGCAATATAAGATAGTACTGTAGACGGGTGTAGCAATATAAGGTAGTACTGTAGACGGGTGTAGCAGTATAAGACAGTACTGTAGACGGGTGTAGCAATATAAGATAGTACTGTAGACGGGTGTAGCAGTATAAGACAGTACTGTAGACGGGTGTAGCCATTCTCCACACCGGACAAACTTTGAAGAGCTCTAGACATCAGTATCAGTATTGGGATGTTTACATTTCAATGAACCTATTTGATTCAAATGTTCCGTGAAATAATCTCTGTTAAAAATATGCTCTATCCATGTCAAGGTTCAGCAGGAAAACTAAACAGTGTGCTGATTTTGTATGTTCAGATTGTGATGGTGCAAATTAATTCAAGTTATATTGGCACACACATTTCCTCTAATCGAAATTGAACAAATGAAAAATTGAGTTACAGTGGCCTGACGACTCACAGTGTGACCCTGAGGAACTGTCACACGGTCACCATTTCTCAGTGAGATCATTTCCTCTTGTCTCACACCAGTCTATAAATAATGTCCGTTTGTAATTCAATTCTTTTTGTTATCGTATTTGCCGTTCATGGTTTTTTGTAATTCAGCATTTCAGCCTTTCTGCGTCGTGGAATATCATTGTCATGGAACATCCTACACTAACATGAAACCGTTTATGTAAATGCTGCCAACGAATAGGAAAATAAACGACAAATAATACAGTGCAGCTCCAGTGCTTCCTTGACTAGCCCCCGAACCATTAAGTCATGAGATTTACTCGGTTTTCTCGCAATATTTTAAGTATTCGTTACCGCAGTGTATGTATTGATTCTCGTAAGATAAAATCATTTTTTTGGAAACGACTTACTCAAACG
>SDVV010017656.1:0-13937 GCA_016164225.1 Gammarus roeselii
TATATCTATCTGTCGAAACATGTTGAGGCAAGTCAGGTTGGGTGCGTCGAGCCGAGGTTGGGCGAAATGATTCGAGAAAACCGAGACCAGCTGAGTCAAGGGACCTCGAGGGACCAGGGGAGGTCTGGGGACATGGGGGGACTTGGGTTCCTCTCCGGGAATTGTCCGGCTCCTTTGGTACATGAGGTACCTCTGCCACTCCCATTCCCAATATAAAATGCTTAAAATGACAAATTTTGTTATTACAGTACACATGATTACTAACGCAGAGGGGGAGAGCCACGTCGTGGCTGGTCGAGGGACGTCGGGATCAGTCGAAACATGTCGAGACAAGTCGAGTTGGGCGACGATTCGCGACTGGCCAAATGAGTCGAGACCAGACCAGATGAGCTGAAACGAGGGACTCGAAGTACCCAGGGAGTTCGTGGGACCCTAGGGGACTTGGGTTACCCTCCGGGACCAATCAGGCTCTTGTGGGACCCGAGGGACCTCTGCCCTCTAAACAATAGGTATGATGTCAATCATCTGAGCAGTTTTTCAGTCCATGATTAACCTGCCCTTTATTTTCTCCTAACGATCCACAATATAATTGAGTAATGCAAATGCCTTTGTGGGAGAGTTCTTGTTGTAATTTTATGAATGTTATTTATTTCAGTCCGTGCTCGCTCGCGCGTGCTCGGACCATATGTTATGTTTGTTGTTAACCATTACCGCGTAACTATAAACCTTGTGGTGAGTTGAGGTTGAAGTTGATCTGATCCGTGAAGCCGCAGAACTTGAACCACTTCCGACGATGCGCTCTGTGTACAATTCCGAGGTTGCGCACTGGTGTGTGAACATATTACTCATGAGGTTCTGTGGGGTTGGAGGCGAGGATTCGTTCCGTATGAGTCTTTATCAGACCTGAATAAATAAATTGTACTAAAATTAAACTAGACCGCGTAGCTGTAAACATTGTGATGCGTTGCTGTAGGAGCTGACTTTGTGCGTGTGGACGATACTATATGTGCGCACTGGCATGTGAACATATTATTCATGAAGTTCTAAGTAGTTTGAGGGAGGGATTTGTTTAGTTTCATCTGAGTCTGTATCTTACCTGAATAAATACATTTTGCCAATGCAACTAGACCGCGAAGCTGTAAATATTGTGTTGCATTGCAGTCGGAGCTGATTTTGCAGGTGTAGCCGTAAACCTTGTACTAATCTCGACAATGCTACCTGTGCGCACTGGCCTGTATACATATTACTCTTGAAGTTCTAAATAATTGAAGGCGAAGATCCGTTTCGTCAAAAACATTTTTCACGTGCGCACCAGCGTGCGTCTGAACGACGGAAATCTTCAAAATTTTCTAACTTTGAAGACGTTCTTTTCTCGCGTGCCGTAGCGTGCAAGCCTATTATGACTCAGCCCTACGGGGGAGCCTATAATGACTCACGTTGAGGCTCCGGTGGAAATGAGGCTAAAATCAAATCAAAATTGTGCAGTATGGTAGACGATTCCGGCTTCCTAACATTGACCAATAATTGAATAGTGAATCTTCTCAGAAATTCATTATCGTTTCATAGCATTGCATCGTCAGGTGGTGGTCAATCTAATTCTTTATTCATCGTTATTCATTGGTGAATAATATAACATGGCCGGTGGATTTTGAAAATAAATCTATTATACCGATATTCACTAAATACTGAGACCACCTCACTTTCTTTATCCCTGTAGCGACCTACAAACATAAAATCACAACCACCAATTTATATCTACCACTGCAGCGTCCAGCGCATGCACAATCACCCATCCATTGTTCCTTTCACTGCTTCATTCTACCAGACATTCCCATCGCTGTCTCCATCACTCCTACGTCCATCATCACTATATATCGCCCTTCCTCTGTCCTTCTTCCTTCATCCTCTCAACTCCACCCTCTCATCACTTCCCATATCAGTCCTGTGCCCAACGTTCACCCTACCTCTCATCGACGGCCAATTTACTCGGTTCTTTAAACCAAGTCAATTACCACTTCATCGAATACTCCAGCGTCCATCTCCACTGCTACTCTCATCGTTGCCTCTCCATCATCCCCTCAGATGCTTTTGTGTCTGGCGACAGGAAGATGTGAAGATGGGGAGGGCATTGCTCCCTTCAAAGCTGGATCCATTCTGGGGAAGTGACACGTGAAGGAGGTTAAGGGGGAATGACCTTAGGCAGCGTCCAAATGATGACGGAAGGAGGGTAGAAAGGGATGACAAGGAGGTAGTGTGTTTGTGTGTGTATGTTTTATTCACTTGCTTCACTCCTACATACTTGATTACTGAGACTTTAACAGAAGCAAGCAAAGTCATATTTTCCGATCTAAATATGAGTTGTTTGAAACGTTTGGCAAATTTTGTATTACACAATTCTTTAATTGCTCATTTCTTTATATGGAACATGTCAATCATGAAACGATTATGAATTTTATAAATATCTTTGCACCTAATTTCATGTTAACTATAAAGTATATGACAACGCGTCACGTTTTTTTTAGAATACATGAATCAAAAAATATTGTGTTGAATTGCACACACCATAATAATTAAAATACATCATTCCAAAGCCAACCTCTCCTTGAATTATCCATCTGTCTGTTTGCTGGATTGTCGAACCAGATAATAATAATTCTAAATTAGGTGCGGCAAATCTAGGGTAGTTTGTGACCAAAAGAAGTTAAGTTTGTCTAAATTCAGGACTCTTGCAGCATTGTTACATAAATACAAATCAAATGTTCTCGCTGCAATATATCGTTGAAAAACTACCGTCATATATTCTGTTTATCCATTGTATAGGTAAATACAGCAGTATATGTGATTGTAGCGGACTCTTTTGTACATGTGACTGATATGAAGCTCTATTTCATACATGTATTCAGTTTCATATGGTCACAAAAACGTAGGAAATTAAAATTTTAGAGAAACTCATTGGAAAAGTTGATTGTTTGGAACATACAGCTATTTCATCCCGTTCCACGGAAATAAAATAATTTGGAGAACTGACGACAGCACACTGCTGTTGAAACCAATGTTGACGTATCCACCTCTGCCACTCAATGATTAGAAATTATACTTCTCCTCCATCAGGTACAGCAGTTGTAATATCCTGCGGACCTAACGATCTCCTTTGAACCTCCTCCTAATCCTCCCTCCTATTAAATGAAGACTCTTTTTTCTTCTTTGAACATGCATTGGACCTCCACTTCCATCTCCCTCCGCTTTAAAAAAGGCTGATTGGATCATCCCTTCTGCCTTTCTCTTTATCTGACAGCCTTCTCCGTCTATCGCATGTCATGAGCCTTGTCCCAACAATTGCTCTTTATTACTCGTAGCCGTGCGTGAATCGATTTTTTGACTCGTGTAGCCCCAAGAGGCCAGTAGCACGATCCCTCTCTGGAGTGGGAGTAATATAATGATGTCGCTCTCGACAAAAGAGAGTAGAACATTTCCCTCTGATTGCTGATGAACGATTACATCAACGCTTGTTGAAGTGGTGAACGTTGGTCATAATAAACGCTGCGGCATTATTTCCGAAACGCTCTCTGAAGATGTGAACTTTCATATTTGAGCGCTGAGGAACAATATAATAGCTAGGCTTGGTGAACGAAAAAATAGAAATCATGTTCGTTGGAGGGCTAAAATATAATCACTGATTGTATACCTTATAGGATGTTGTTTCGCTCCGATTTACAACGATCTCGAATTGATTGTTGTACGTTCTTTCTGGATAGAATAGAAAATCAATACAAATAAAATCTCTCAATCAGAATTAAGGATATATTTCCTCATTTTATACGTAAATTTCAATCAGATGACGCCGTCGTTGATTCAATTCTGTCCATCCTATGTTACAACTTAATCATAATAACTTCATAGTACGATGAAAAAATTATTTTGTCGAATATTTCAATCAACTTCTAGGGTAACATCTGAATCTAATCTTTCAGTTGTTAAGGATTCAATTAACATCGGTCGTCCCCATGAATGACACAAAGCATTACATGAACGCATTGAAATTAGCAGAGGGGAAAACCAACACTTTTAATCTCAAAGGTAGTATCAGGAGTAAATGGACACTCATTTCGTCGTTTGAAAAAAAAACAGTTCCCACCAAGAATTGAATCCGCGTCGCTGTATACGATTTTTTCGCATCACGAAATCACTGTTCATTTATATATGTTTCAGAACCGAATTGTTGATTGCGGATTGTTGTTGGTTTTTGGTTGGTTGTTAGTTACATCTAATGCTGTCTCTGGTTGTTGGTAACATCTAAAGCTGTCGCTGGTTGTTGGTAACATCTAAAGCTGTCTCTGGTTGTTAGTAACATCTAAAGCTGTCGCTGGTTGTTGGTAACATCTAAAGCTGTCGTTGGTTGTTAGTTACATCTAATGCTGTCTCTGGTTGTTGGTAACATCTAAAGCTGTCGCTGGTTGTTGGTAAAATCTAAAGCTGTCTCTGGTTGTTGGTAACATTTAAAGCTGTCGCTGGTTGTTGGTAACATCTAAAGCTGTCGCTGGTTGTTGGTAACATCTAAAACTGTCGCTGGTTGTTGGTAACATCTAAAGCTGTCGCTGGTTGTTGGTAACATCTAAAGCTGTCGCTGGTTGTTGGTAACATCTAAAACTGTCGCTGGTTGTTGGTAACATCTAGAGCTGTCGTTGGTTGTTGGTTGGTTGTTGGCAACATCTAAAGCTGTCGCTGGTTGTTGGTAACATATGAAGCTGTCGTTAGTTGTTGGTTGGTTATTAGCAACATATATGTAAAGCTATCGCTGGTTGTTGGTAACATCTAAAACTGTCGCTGGTTGTTGGTAACATCTAAAGCTGTCGTTGGTTGTTGGCTGGTTATTGGCAACATCTAAAGCTATTGATGGTTGTTGGTAACATTTAAAGCTGTCGTTGGTTGTTGGTTGGTTGTTGTCAACATCTAAAGCTGTCGCTGGTTGTTGGTAATATATGAAGCTGTCGTTAGTTGTTGGTTGGTTATTAGCAACATATAAAGCTATCGCTGGTTGTTGGTAACATCTAAAGCTGTCGTTGGTTGTTGGCCGGTTATTGGCAACATCTAAAGCTATTGCTGGTTGTTGGTAACATTTAAAGCTGTCGTTGGTTGTTGGTTGGTTGTTGTCAACATCTAAAGCTGTAGCTGGTTGTTGGTAACATCCACACCTGCCGTTGGTTATTGGTAACATCTAGAGCTGTCGCTGGTTGTTGGTAACATCTAAAGCTGTCGCTGGTTGTTGGTACATCTCATGCTGTCGCTGGTTGTTGGTAACATCTACAGCTGTCGCTGGTTGTTGGTAACATCTAAAGCTGTCGCTGGTTGTTGGTAACATCTAAAGCTGTCGCTGGTTGTTGGGAACAACTAAAGCTGCCGTTGGTTGTTGGTAACATCTAAAGCTGTCGCTGGTTATTGGTAACATCTAAAGCTGTCGTTGGTTGTTGGTAACATCTAAAGCTGTCGCTGGTTGTTGGTAACGTCTAAAGCTGTCGCTGGTTGTTGGTAACATCTAAAGCTGTCGCTGGTTGTTGGTAATATCTAAAGCTGTCGCATGTTGTTGGTAAAATCTAAAGCTGTCGCTGGTTGTTGGTAACATGAAAAGCTGTCGTTGGTTGTTGGTTGGTTGTTGGCAACATTGTAAGCTGTAGCTGGTTGTTGGTAACATCTACACCTGCCGTTGGTTGTTGGTAACATCTAAAGCTGTCGCTGGTTGTTAGTAACATCTAAAGCTGCCGTTAGTTGTTGGTAACATCTAAAGCTGTCGTTGGTTGTTGGTAACATCTAAAGCTGTCGTTGGTTGTTGGTAACATCTAAAGCTGTCGCTGGTTGTTGGTAACATCTAAAGCTGTCGTTGGTAGTTGGTAACGCCTAAAGCTGTCGTTGGCTGTTGGTAACATCTAAAGCTGCCGTTGGTTGTTGGTAATATCTGAAGCTGTCGTTGGCTGCTGGTAATATCTAAAGCTGTCGTTGATTGTTGGTAACATCTAAAGCGGTTGTTGGTTGTTGGTAACATCTAAAGCTGCCGTTGGTTGTTGGTGACATCTAAAGCTGACGTTGGTTGTTGGTGACATTTAAAGCTGCAGTTCTTTGTTGCTAACATCTAAAGCTGTCGTTGGTTGATGGTAACATCTAAAGTTGACGTTGGTAGTTGGTGACATCTAAAGCTGTCATTGGTTGTTGGTAACATCTAGAGCTGCCGTTGGTTGTTGGTAACATCTGAAGCTGTCGTTGGCTATTGGTAACATCTAAAGCTGTCGTTGGTTGTTGGTAGCATCTAAAGCTGTCGTTGGTTGTTGGTAACATGTAAAGTTGCCGTTGCTTGTTGGGGACATCTAAAGCTGTCGTTGGTTGTTAGTGAAACATAAAGCTACCGCTGGTTGTTGGTAACATCTAAAGCTGTCGTTGGTTGTTGGCTGGTTGTTGGCAACATTGTAAGCTGTAGCTGGTTGTTGGTAACATATACACCTGCCGTTGGTTGTTGGTAACATCTGAAGCTGTCGCTGGTTGTTAGTAACATCTAAAGCTGTCGTTGGTTGTTGGTAACATCTAAAGCTGTCGTTGGCTGTTGGTAACATCTAAAGCTGTCGTTGGTTGTTGGTAGCATCTAAAGCTGTCGTAGGTTGTTGGTAACATGTAAAGTTGCCGTTGCTTGTTGGGGACATCTAAAGCTGTCATTGGTTGTTAGTGACATCTATAGCTACCGTTGGTTGTCGGTAACATCTAAAGCTGTCGTTGGTTGTTGGTAACATCTAAAGCTGCTGATGGTTGTTGGTTACCTCCTAAGCGGTCGTTGGTTGTTGGTGACATCTAAAGTACGGTAATTGCGCTGAATCTCCGTAAAAGTCATAAACAAATGAATTGGTGGTCGACCCTGGACAGTACAATATCCACGAAAACTCAAATCAAATTTATTGCTTTGTTCTGTGACCGAGTGGTTAGCGTTATGGACTCGTAAATACGCGACGAAAGATCGAATCTTGCTGTGAACTGAAGTTTTTGAAATAATGTTAACGTTGTTTCTTTGTATGAGTCACCCATCGAAACTGTTGCTATTTTATCAGTAATAGCTGATTTTGTACATGCATAAAATTTGAGTTTATATGTATGATGGGTTGGAACATTGAACTATGAATAAACCAACATTATGACGTTTTCGTGTATGAATAACGAAGATAATTAATTTATAATAATAGATGTCCAAGTCCGGGCATCCAAACTTGTTGGGAAACAGAGAAATGGTATTTGCAAATAATAGTGGTTATGAATGTTTTTTTACATCCTTACCCACCAAGATGACCAACTCGTTCGTGGTGATGAAAACTCGCGTCGGAGAAATTTTGAAGATTTTCTCTATCAGGAATACTCTGAATCAAGTAATCATATGGTGCCACTATTTTCCTAGGAACATAATCCATCGAACAACAAGAGTTACTGTTGCTCTCCCAATGTAATGATCATTGTTTGAGTTTGGATATGCAATGCGAATTTACTGAACCGGTAGTGGGAGGATCATTACGAAATTTTATTTATTGAAGTGTTACCATTCCTAGCCATGCATATAGTACCAATGGAAGATGTCATATTAAGAATGTCGATCTGTATCGAGTTCGTGAAATCTGAAGCTCAAACACCGTAGAGTAAATCATCTTTATGATCAATCATACAAGTAGTTGTAACTTTAAATTTTTGGCCCATTTTCCATATTTCCAAGTCTATATTGGCCACAAAACCTTTCATTAAATATTTGCATTCAAATATTATTTCGGTGCAGATCCATCGCATGTACCACCCCGAAGCCTATGGTCGGCTTATTTTCTTATATTGCCAGAAATTGAGAACTCCGCATGGTAGTCCAAATGGCATTTATGATAGCCTGGTCAAACTAAAACCCCACCAAGAACCACTGTTTGAGTACATGTATGCTCAGTAGCACAAACCTATCACCGACTTACTGTCCCAACCTCACCTCGTCCACAGCGGGATAGTCGTCCGCTGCTCTCGCGCAATCCGTCGTCACTGACTAACGACCCAAGTTTCCTGGCCAGTGATTGGTTCAATAGAGTTGAAATCTCAACTAAATGGAGATGACTGTACGGGTACTACAATACTAGTTGCACACCTAATAATTAAGGAATGAATAACTCTGTTTACCCAAATGATTAGTTATAATACATAAATCATTGTGGCATTTTGAGAAATTCAATTCAGATATGGTTTCAGAATGTCTGAGATTGCTCGTGTTTTTTTATTAGTAGAAACGCTTTATCTACTATAATTTATCGAAAATGCACTAAAGATCCTTCATGAAAACGGCAAACGGGAGAGACAAATTCACGTGTTATATGGTGAAAAAAAAAACTTTCCAGATACCTGACACTTCTATATAAACATGCTGTTAAAATATTAATTTTCTTCAGAAAATGATGAATGATGATTGTCCAATATTACTGGTAATTGTACTTATAAACATTTTCATTTGGGCAGTACATCCCGCCACCTCGTGTATAATTCAGATTTCAAATTACGATTGAAGAAGCAACAATTGTAACATCATAATTTAGGATGTCGAAAACTCTGACAACAAATGTAAAATCTAGAACATCTAGAACATTATCTAACATTGGCGGTAAAATTTCAACAAAACTTAGCCAACATAATTATGAAGCAACAGGACGCAATCTTCTCTCACAATATATAGAAATTTGAATGACTCAATGCTGACAAAAAGAGTTGTAATTTAGATTTACAGAAAAAAACTGCTCCTACGAGTGTTTGAGAGGGTGGCAAGAACCACATTCTTTGTCATCAGTTAATATCGAGCAGTAGAAAGATGAAGAGAGTGTGCGGCGAAACACACATTCAAGAGCACCTTCTAAAACACCCATAATCAATCCAGTCGTTATATGTCAGCTGCAGCAGTTATGATTGTGAAAGCAAGCAACAAAAACACGGATTGGAGAAAAGAATGAGCAGAGCTGCCAGGCGGCGCCACCACGTCCTCAACTTACTGATAGTAATGATCCGGTTACCCGATGCAAAATATGAAGCAAACAATAAATTTATTTTCGGAAAATCAAATTAGAGTACATCAATATTATTTAAACTATAAAAGAAAAGAATTTCCCACCATCATTATACAGTTTGTGGATCTCATTCCTTCTCTCAGTACCTACAATAATTGCAATATGCCCTTTACTTCTCAGCGTAACGGCCGCAATACCCTGGTCCGTCCCTTGGGGCATCATTGCGGACACGCCTATTGTCGCCTACTGGCAGTCGAAATCATTCATCCCACGAGGAAGGAAGAGCAGGTGATACGATTTTTTTTACCAAAAATATTAATTAACTGAGATGAGGAACTTCGGCTGACTCTAAGAGAATGGTGTATAGCCCTGATGTATAGCGGCTCAAAAGCAAACGGGAATGAGAACTGGAACATCGGCTTGCAATCTGTTACCAAAGGACAGCTGTTGATGTATTATATATTACGATATCTGTATATATGTAACTGCAGTTCTAATTCACGACAAATGATCACATTAAAGGCTTATTCCTTTTCGAAGAAGTCGTAAAACGTTTCCTACTAACTAACATTGACATCAACGGTCATAAACGTCTTTCAAGGTCTACAGCCATTTCATAACCGATCTTTTACATTAAATATTAACAATTTTTGAATAGCGAACGTATTCACTACTTTGTTGACGTTTTGTTTACTATGAACCGGCTGGTCCTGAGCGATATTATGCTATAATACGTCTTATATATTGGTAACCAAATATAAAATAGACTTTTGATATCCTGTAAAGCAATGTGAGAGGAGAGGGATAGAAATTCAAATGATCTTAAAAACTACTTCGAAACGATAAATATTTTTTGACCGAGATCAACTGATCACCGAAGCCATCTTACTACCTTCATTAATAAAGAGTGCTACAAACTCAAAATCAGCCTTAATCACACCGCCCACACCCTCCTATCCATCCCTCTATCGCTGCAGCGTTCAGCGTCCGCACAAACCGTCATCCGTTGTCCCTAACCCGGCCCCTACTCTACCACACCTTCTTATAACTTCCTGTGTCACTCCTTCACTATATATCTCCCTTCAGCTGTCTTTCTCTCTTCTTGCTCTCCACCATACCCTCCCGGCACTTACATATCAGTGCTGAGCCCAATAGCCACACTATCTCCCCTATTATCACTACATCTAATACTCCAACGTCAATCTCCACTGCCAGTGTCAGCGTTGCCTCTCCATCATCGCCTCTTCTCATTTTGTGATGGCTTCCTGAAAGGCGGGGGGCCACTCTGGTTAAAGACAAGTAAATGAGGTCAGGGGAATACATCCCTTTCCCAGCACATGGAAGGAAGGTTGTGACGGGTTGGGGTTGGGTGAAGGAGGGGTGGAGGTTAATGGTTATTATCTGAAGTGCCTTTATTCTTCCCTTGTTTTCGCGCACACATGCTTGTTTACTCAAATATTAAAACAATAATAAAACAGGATAGTTAATACGTTCATTCGGCAGATTTTATTTTATCCTGCATGAGCCAAGTAGTATAGTGTTGTATCGCGCAATCGATAATAGTTAGATGAGCTTATTGAATAACATATATCTACTTAAATTATCCATCTGTATGGAGGATATTAAGACAAATAGAGTTATTTGGAACTACACAGACCGGAGTCTGACTAGATTGAAAATAACATTTTTTTTTATCGCAAGTCAAATGTTCTCTTACCCCCCATTCGTTTGAATAACTTCTGTCGTCGAAGCTCGTTTTCCATACAATATGTAAATACATAAATTTATTTAAATGTTAGCGGCTAATTTTGCTCATGTGTAATAAAAAAAATATGTTTTGTGAGGTCATGAAATGTTAGGGATTGAAAATTTTAAATAAAATCTTAGGATAAATTTCCCTTAAAGTAAACTACAGCATTCCTTACATTTGCCACCCAAAATGGTTGACTATGAGAACTGACGACCACAAATGAGCTTTGTAAAATGTATGAATACCCACCACTGCTACTAAATGGTTGTAATTTAGGTTCTTGAGACCCTAAACTAGTATAGAAACACATAACATCTCGATCATTCAATTTTACACGCTTAGTACCTCTATGTCTCCATTGATCAATTCAGACCCTTTTGATTGTATTTCGATCACATGATCATTGATGGACCTTCTTCTTCCCCTCCACCATGGGTTTCAACTGATTGTGTATCATTTGGACCTAAAGATCTCCTGTGAACTTCTTCCATGTAATTGAAATGAGGCTCTTGGATCTCCATTAAAACTCCTCCTCCGTCTCCCTCCAAATAGAAGAAGCACTTTGACCTCCTTTCAACCTTATCATCCTTCTCCCTCCCATATTAAGCTGGCTCTTGAATCTCCTTTGGACATCCTTTGGACCTCGTTTCCCATCTCTGCCCAATTAAAAGCAGGCCGGTTGGGTCTCCCGTATTGCCTTTAGCTTCATCTGCCAGTCATCTCTGTCTGCTGCATGTCACTAGCCAGGTCTGAACCATTCCTCTTTATTACTCGCAGCCGTACGCCAAACGAGCTTCCTGACTCAGGCAGACCTTGGAAGGCAATATCACCATCTCTCTGTGAGGTGGGGAAAGATAAGAAAGTCACTCTAGACGAGAGCAAGGAATGAGGGATTCTGGGAAAGAAACTCAACCGACTCTTCAATAGAGAATACTGACCATTGAATCAAACCTTTCAAGTCCTAAATTACTAGCGTAGTAAATCAATTAATCTTCTGCAAGCAATATCAATAAAAAGATAGATGTTCATGCCAAGATTTTTTTATCTCAAAAGTGCATGCAATTTCTTGATAAATAAGCTCAACATATCCAGCTTGATCCTAATTGTATAAGCAGACGGAAATCAATAATGCCACAATATAACATGAAAGTCATCCCTTGATCAGCTTATTCTTTATGTTTAACATCTATTTTCATCTCACTCATAATCAATACTGAACTCTGCAACGATTGACACAAATCCTTAGTGACGCAAAGTAAGTTGGCTCTCGACAATCGCCGGTGAAGGTATTTGATTGTTATTTCTAGCAAGCAAACAAACAATCACAAACACTTTGACAGCGAAAGTTAATGATACCGATTCGTTCTCTAAGTCGACCATTCTTCTAAAATTGGCAACAAGATACATTTTTTATGTTAATCAAAACATGATTGAAATCAAAATGTTTGCACCAGCGTCATTATTCTGTGTAATAGGAAATAAGATAACCCGTGTATTTACTGTCAGAATTTGCCGATTGTTTACGGAAATTTGAGATATCATTGCTCAAATTTCTCCAATAATTTGATAGCTAATAATAAATCTCTGTCAGTATGTGGTAACATTTTGTCATTACTACATTGCACTTCGTGGATAAATAGTTCACGTTCATAACGAAACAACCGTATCACTACCACATGCCGAGGCGCTTTTTTTCGCAGGCTCCGTATAAAGTGTACCATTTTCTCAGTATGTAACGTGACAATACCTTATCTCATCAGTTCATATATTCATCATCACGTCTCCGCTCAACTTCCTACCGAACCAAATGAACAAAATCCAAGGCTTTGTTGCTCGGGTCCTCGTTGCCTCGTGGGACTGTATTTCCGAAATTTAAGTTTTCCTAATTGTGTGTGTTTAAAAAAAAAGTAGAGTATTTTGCCTATTCTGTGCCCGATCGGCAGCAGAAAAACTTCAAGTATCCATGTACGCACGCAAGTAGTATCAAAATATTTGATAAAATCCCCATGTAATGAAAAAAATCGAATAACTAAAAGTCACTATTTCTAACTATCAGGTGTAAAAAGCTTAAAATTCTGAACTTAAATATTGAAAAAAAAAATAATGTATGGTCACCAAGTTGAAGCAGTTGCAAATTGAATATTGAAGGAGGTCCACGTGGTTTCTGTTTGAGAAATTTGAATGATAGATTTTTGTTGATTCACCAGACGGAGCTCCTGATTCCTGATAATTGAAATAAAAATGACGAAAACAGTTTGAATATGCGGAAGAATCGGGTAACGAAATAGAATGAAATTTTGACCACATCGCGTTGGATCCGACAGACTATTTCTCATTGAAAAGAAGGGAATGAATTCAATCCAGCCCAATTCTACAGTACATTCATTTATGATTGCATTGGTTTCAAGTTTACTGTTTTTTTCGTTGATGCCTCTTCTTGCTCATCATTTGCAATAATTGGTGCACCATGTCAATACTCCCTCTTCATTATTGCCTAACCGATTCTATTCTCCAACCGTCGCATGCAAGGACCTGCCTTCTTCTTTTGCATTTATCAGGTTATCATCCCTCCTGCACTATGTCAACCTTTTGACCCAATTCTCTTCCATCTCACCTGTCAACTAGTCCATAAGGTAATCTTATAGCCGTACTCCTGTATACTTTCATCATTCTCTTCCAGTCTCCGTCCTCTTCCAGTCCCAGTCCTCTTCATGTCCCTGTCCTCTTCCAGTCACTGTCCTCTTCAATGGAGTCTGCGTCGTTATAAGCCTTGTCCTCTTTCAGCCGGTGTTAGCTCCTATTCTGCTCCCGAAATCCTCTCATGTGACAGTTAACCTGGACAGGTTATGATTTCACTGTCCACATACATTTCTCCCAACGTTATTGTTGGTATATTCTCTCTAACATCTATGAGCACGGTTATTGTGCCTTAACAGTGATAAAACAGAGGAATTGGTAGTCGACCCTAAAACAGTACAATACACACGAAAGCTTGAATCACAACTTTTGTTGTGTTGGATGGCCTAGTGCGTAGAGTGCTGGACTCGTATTCCGGCGACGCAGGATCGAATCTTGGCGATGACTGAAGTTTTTCCAATGATGATTTCACTGTCCACAAACCTGGACAAGTTCTCCCGCAG
>SDVV010017657.1:0-13937 GCA_016164225.1 Gammarus roeselii
AGTTCCTGCACCGATGAACACGTCATTGGACGACCCACTAGCTCCTGCAACGGTGAACATGTTAGTGGACGACCCAACAACTCCTGCACCGGTGAACATGTTAGTGGATGACCCACCAGCTCCTGCGAAGGTGAACACAAGTTAGCGGACGACCCACCAGCTCCTGCAACGGTGAACGAGTCAATAAACGACCCACCAGCTCCTGCAACGGTGGACAAGTTAGTGGACGACCAACCAGCTCCTGCACCGGTGAACCCGTCATTGACCGACCCACTAGCTCCTGCGCCGGTGTACAAGTTAGTGGACGACCCACCAGCTCCTGCAACGGTGAACAAGAATGTGGATGATCCACCAGCTCCTGCAACGGTGGAAAAGTTAGTGGACGACCCACCAGCTCCTGCAACGGTGAACAAGAATGTGGATGATCCACCAGCTCGCGGAACGGTGAACAAGTTAGTGGACGACCAATCAGCTCCTGCAACGGTGAATAGGTTTTTGGACGACTCACAAGCTCCTGCAACGGTGAACAAGTTAGTGGACGACCCACCAGCTCCTGCAACGGTGAACAAGTTGGTGGACGACTCTCCAGCTCCTGCAGCGGGGAATCCGGTTTTTGATGAATCATTAGCTCCTGCAACGGTGAACAAGTTGGTGGACGACCAACCAGCTTCTGCAACGGTGAACAAGTTAGTGGACGACCCACCAGCTCCTGCACCGGTGAACAAGTTAGTGGACGACCCACCATTTCGTATAACGGTGAACGAGTTAGTGAACGACCCACAAGCTCCTGCCCGGTGAACAACTTAGTGGACGACCCACCAGCTCCTGCACCGGCGAACACGTCATTAAACGACCCACCAGCTCCTGCAACGGTGAACAAGTTAGTGAACGACCCACCAGCTCCTGCAACGGTGAACAAGTTAGTGGACGATCCTCCAGCTAGTGTACCGGTGAACAAGTTAGTGGACGACTCTCCAGCTCCTGCACCGGGGAATCCGGTTTTTGATGAATCATTAGCTCCTGCAACGGTGAACAAGTTGGTGGACGACCCACCAGCTCCTGCAACGGTGAACAAGTTAGTGGACGACTCACCAGCTCCTGCAACGGTGAACAAGTTAGTGGACGCCCCACCACTCCTGCAACGGTGAACAAGTTAGTGGACGACCCACCAGCTCCTGTTCCGGTGAATGAGTTAGTGGACGACCCACTAGCTCCTGAACCGGTGATCAAGTTAGTGGACGACTCTCCTGCAACTGCATCGGTGAACAAGTTAGTGGACGACCCACCAGCCCCTATACCGGTGAATGAGTTAGTGGACGACCCAACACGTCCTGCAACGGCTAACAAGTTAGTGAACGACCAACCAGCTCCTGCACTAGTGAACAAGTTAGTGGATGACCCACCAGCTCTTGCACAGGTGAACACGTCATTGGACGACCCACCAGCTCCTGCAACGGTGAACAAGTTAGTGGGCGACCCACAAGCTCCTGCATCGATGAAAACGTCATTGGATGACCCACCAGCTCCGGTGAACAAGTTAGTGGATGACCCACACCTCCTGCAGCGGTGAACAAGTTTGTGGACGCCTACCAGCTCCTGCAGCGGTGAACAAGTTAGTGGACGACCCAACAACTCCTGCACCGGTGAACACATTGGACGAGTCATCAACTCCTGCAACGGTAAATAAGTTGGTGGACGACCCACCAGCTCCTGCAACGGTGAACATGTTAGTGGATGACCCACCAGCTCCTGCAACGGTGAACACAAGTTAGCGGACGACCCACCAGCTCCTGCAACGGTGAACAAGGCAAAAAACGGCCCACCAGCTTCTGCAACGGTGAACAAGTTAGGGGTCGACCCACCAGCTCATGCAGCGGTGAACAAGTTAGTGGACGACCTCCCATCTCCTGCACCGGTGAACAAGTTAGAGGACAACTCTCCAGCTCTTGCACCGGGGAATATGGTTTTGGATGAATCACTAGCACCTGAAACGGTGACCAAGTTAGTGGATGACCAACCAGCTCCTGCAGCGGTGAACAAGTTGGTGGACGACCCCCTAGCTCCTGCACTTGTGATCAAGTTAGTTGACGACTCTCCAGCTTCTGCACCGGGGAATACGGTTTGGGATGAATCACTAGCACCTGCAACGGTAAACAAGTTAGTGGACGACTCACCAGCTAATGCAACGGTGATAAAGTTAGTGGACGACCCACCAGCTCCTGCTATGGTGAACAAGTTAGTTGATGACCCACCAGCCCTTGCAACGGTGAACAAATTAGTGGACGACCCACCAGATCCTTCAACGGTGAACAAGTGAGTGGACAACTCACCAGCTTCTGCCCCGGTGAATAAGTTAGTGGATGACCCACCAGCTACTACTACGGTGAACAAGTTAGTGGGTGGGCGATTCTCCAGCTCCTGCACCGGTGAACATTTTTGAACGACTCACCAGCTCCTGCACAGGTGAACAAGTTAGAGGACGACTCTCCAGCTCCTGCACCAGGGAATACGGTTTTGGATGAATCACTAGCTCCTGCAACGGAGAGCAAGTTAATGGACGACCCATCAGCTCCTGCACCAGTGCACACGTCATTGTATGACCCACCTGCTCCTGCACCGGTGAATATGATATTGGACGACCCACCTGCTCCTGCACCGGTGAGCACGTTATTAGACGACCCATCTGCTTCTGCACCGATGAACACGTCATTGGACGACCCAACAGCTCCTGCAACGGTGAACAAGTTACTGGACGACTCTCCAGCTCCTGCACCGGGGAATACGGTTATGGATGAATCAATCGCTCCTGAAACGGTGAACAAGTTAGTGGAAGACCCACCAGCTCCTGCAACGGTGAACAAGTCAGTAGACGACCCACCAGCTCCTACACTGATGAACACGTTATTTTACGAGCCACTAGCTCTTGCAACGGTGAACAAGATAGTGGATGACCCACCAACTGCTGATCCGGTGAACAAGTTAGTGGACGACTAACCAGCTCCTGCATCGGTGAACAAGTCAGTGGACGACCCACTAGCGCTTGCAACGGTGAACAAGTTAGTGGACGACCCACCAGCTCCTGTAACGGTGAACAAGTTAGAGGATGACCCACCAGCTTCTGCAACGGTGAACAAGTTAGTGAACGACCCACCAGCTCCTGCAACGGTGAAAAGTCAGTAAACGACCCACCAGCTCCTGCAACGGTGAACAAGTTAGTGGACGACCCACCATTTCCTGCAGCGATAAAAAAAATCAGTGGACGACCCACCAGCTCCTGCACCGGTGAACAAGTTAGTGAACGACCAACCAGCTCCTGCCTGGTGAATAAGTTAGTGGACGATCCACCAGCTCCAGCACCGGTGAACAAGTTGGTGGACGACCCACCAGCTCCTACAACGGTGAACAAGTTAGTGAACGACCAACCAGCTCCTGCACCAGTGAGCAAGTTAGTGGATGACCCAACAGCTCCTGCAACGGCGAAAAAGTTAGTGGACGACTCTCCAGCTCCTGCACCGGGGAATACGGTTATGAATGAATCACCAGCTCTTGCAACGTTGAATGAGGGAGTGGACGACCCACCAGCTCCTAAAACGGTGAACAAGTTAGTGGATGACCCACTAGCTTCTGCAACGGTGAACAAGTTAGTGGACGACCCACCAGGTCCTGCAACGGCGAACAAGTCAGTAAACGACCCACCAGCTTCTGCAACGCTGAACAAGTTTGTGGACGACCCACCAGCTCCTGCAATGGTGCACAAGTTGGTGGATGACCCAATAGCTCCTAAAACGGTGAACAAGTTAGTGGACGACCCACCAGCTCCTGCATAGGCGTACAAGTAAGTAAGCGACCCACCAGCTCCCTTAACGGTGAACAAAGAGGACGACGACCCACCAGCTCCTGCAGTGGTGAACAAGTTAGTGGACGATACATCGGCTCCTGCACCGGTGAACAAGATAGTGGGCAACTCTCCAGCTCCTGCACCGGGGAATACGGTTTTGGATGAATCATTAGCTCCTGCAACGGTGAACAAGTTAGTGGACGACCCACCAGCTCCTGCAACGGTGAACAAGTTAGTGGACGACCCACCAGCTCTTGCAGCGGTGAATAAGTTAGCGGAGACTCACTAGCTCCTGCACCGGTGAACAAGTTAGTGGACGACTCTCCTGCTCCTGCATCGGTGAACAAGTCAGTGGACGACCCACCAGCTCCTGCAACGGTGAACAAAGTGGACGACCCACCAGCTCCTGCAGCGGTGAACAAGTTAGTGGACGATCCACCGGCTCCTGCAACGGTGAATAAGTTAGTGGATGACCCACCAGCTCCTGCAACGGGGAACAAGTTAGTGGACGACCCACCTGCTCCTGAAACGCTGAACAAGTTAGTGGACGACCCACCAGCTACAATACCGGTGAACGAGTTAGTTGTCGACCCACAAGCTCCTGCAGCGGTGAACAAGTTAGTGGACGACCCAACAGCTCTTGCAGCGGTGAACAAGTTAGTGGAGACCCACCAGATCCAGCACCGGTGAACACGTAATTGGACGACCCACAAGTTCTTGCAACGGTGAACAAATTAGTAGACGACCCACCAGCTCCTGCACCGGTGAACAAATTAGTGGACGACCCACCAACTCCTGCACCGGGGAACAAGTTAGTGAATGACTCTCCAGCTCATGCACCGGTGAACTCGTTCGAGCGACCCACCAGTTCCTGCACCGGTGAACAAGTGGGTTGACGACCCACCAGCTCCTGCGCCAGTGAACAAATTAGTGGACGACCCACCAGCTCCTGCACCGGGGAACAAGTTAGTGAATGACTCTCCAGCTCATGCACCGGTGAACTCGTTCGAGCGACCCACCAGCTCCTGCACCGGTGAACAAGTTAGTGGACGACTCTCCAGCTCCTGCCCCGGAGAATACAGTTTTGGATGAATCACTAGCTCCTGCAACGGTGAACACGTTATTGGACGACCCACCTGCTCCTGCAACGGTGAACAAGTTAGTGGACGACCCACCAGCTCCAATACCGGTGAACGAGTTAGTTGTTGACCCACAAGCTCCTGCAGCGATGAACAAGTTAGTGGACGACCCACCACTCCTCCACCGGTGAACAAGTTAGTGGACGACTCTCCAGCTCCTGCCCCGGGGAATACAGTTTTGGATGAATCACTAGCTCCTGCAACGGTGAACACGCTATTGGACGACCCACCAGCTCTTGCACCAGTGAACAAGTTGGTGGACGACCCACTGGCTCCTGCAACGGTGAACAAGTTTAGTGGACGACCCAACAACTCCTGCACCGGTGAACATGTTAGTGGATGACCCACCAGCTCCTGCGAAGGTGAACACAAGTTAGCGGACGACCCACCAGCTCCTGCAACGGTGAACAAGTCAATAAACGACCCACCAGCTCCTGCAACGGTGAACAAGTTAGTGGACGACCCACCAGCTCCTGCATCTGTGAGCAAGTCAGTGGATGACCCACCAGCTCCTGCAACGGTGCACAAGTTGATGGATGACCCACCAGCTCCTGCAACGGTGACCAAGTTAGTGGACTACCGACCAGCTCATGCACCGGTGATCAAGTTAGTGGACGAGTCTCCATCTCCTGCACCGGAGAACACGTCATTGGACGACACACCAGCTCCTGCAACGGTGAACAAGTTAGTAGACGACCAACCAGCTCCTGCATCGATGAACACGTCATTGGACGACCCACTAGCTCCTGCAACGGTAAACAATTTAGTTGACGACCCACCAACTCGTACACCGGTGAACACGTCATCGGACGACCCAACAGCTCCTGCGACATAGAACAAGTTAGTTGACGACCCGCCAGTTTCTGCACCAGTGAACACGTCATTGGACGACCCACCAGCTCCTGCAACAGTGAACAAGTTGACGGACGACCCACCAGCTCCTGCAACGGTGAACAAGTTAGTGGACTACCGACCAGCTCATGCACCGGTGATCAAGTTAGTGGACGAGTCTCCAGCTCCTGCACCGGAGAACACGTCATTGGACGACACACCAGCTCCTGCAAGGGTGAACAAGTTAGTGGACGACCAACCAGCTCCTGCAACGGTGAACAAGTCAGTAAACGATCCACCAGCTCCTGCAACGGTGAACGGACTACCCACTAGCTCTTGCAGTGGTTAACAAATTGGTGGACGATCCATCAGCTCCTGCAATGGTGAGCAAGTAAGTGGATAACCCACCAGCTTCTGCTACGGTAAATGAGTTAGTGGACGACCAAACAGCTCCTGCAGCGGTGAACAAGTCAGTAAATGACTTACCAGCTTCTGCAACGGTGAACAAGTTAGTGGACGATCCACCAGCTCCTGCAGCGGTGACCAAAATAGTGTACGACTCTCCAGCTCCTGCACCGGTGATCAAGTTAGTGGACGACCCACCAGCTCCTGCAACGGTGAACGAGTAAGTGGACGACCCACCTGCTCCTGCAAAGGTGAACAAGTTAGTGGATGACCCACCAGCTCCTGCAACGGTGAATAAGTTAGTGGACGACCCACCAGCTCCTTCACCGGTGAACAAATTAATAGACGACTCTCCAGCTCTTGCACCGGGGGAATACGGTTTTGGATGAATCACTAGCTCCTGCAACGGTGACAAGTTAGTTGGCGACCCACCAGCTCCAGCAACGGTGAACAAGTTAATGGACGATCCACCAGCTCTTGCAACGGTGAACAAGTTAGTGGATGACCCACCAGCACCTACACCGGTGAACAAGTTAGTGGACGACTCTCCGGCTCCTGCACCGGGAAATAAGGTTTCAGATGAATCACTAGCTCCTGCAACGGTGAACAAGTTAGTGGACGACCCACCAGCTCCTGCACCGGCTCACACGTCATTGTACGACCCACCTGCTCCTGCACCGGTGAACACGTCATTGGACGACCCACAAGCTCATACAACGGTGAACAAGTCAGCGGACGACCCACCAGCACCTGCAACGGTGAACAAGTTAGTCGACGAGTCTCCAGCTCCTGCAGCGAAGTACACGGTTTTGGATGAATCACTAGCTTCTGCAAAGGTGAACAAACTAGTGGACAACCCACCAGCTCCTGAACCGGTGAACAAGTTAGTGGACGACCCACCAGCTGCTGCAACGGTGAACAAGATAGTGAACGACCAACCAGCTCCTGCACCAATGAATAAGTTAGAGGGCGACCCACCAGCTCCTGCACCGGTGAGAACGTCATTGGTCGACCCACCAGCTCCCGCAACGGTGAACAAGTAAGTGGACGACCCACCAGCTCTTGCACCGATGAACACGTCATTGGACGGCCCCTAGCTCCTGCAACGGTGAACTAGTTAGTGGACGACCAACCAACTCCTGCAACGGTGAACACGTCATTGGACCACCCAACAGCTCCTGCGCCGGTGAACAAGTTAGTGGACGACCCACCAGCTCCTGTAACGGTGGAAAAGTCAGTGGACGACCCACCAGCTCCTGCAATGGTGCACAAGTTGGTGGATGACCCAATAGCTCCTGCAACGGTGAACAAGTTAGCGGACGACCCACTGGCTCCTGCAACGGTGAACAAGTCAGTAAACGACCCACCAGCTCCTGCAACGGTGAACAAAAAGGACGACCCATCAGCTCCTGCATCGGTGAACATGTTTGTGGATGACCCACCAGCTCCTGCAACGATGAACATGTTAGTGAACGACCCACCAGCTCCGGCAACGGTGAATAAGTTAGTGAAAGACCCACTAGCTCCTGCATCGATGAACACTTCATTGGACGACCCACTAGCTCCTGCAACGGTGAACAAGTTAGTGGACGACCCACCAACTCCTGCACCGGTGAACACGTCATTGGACCACCCAACAGCTCCTGCAACGGTGAACAAGTCGGTTAACGATCCACCAGCTCCTACAACGGTGAACGGACGACCCACCAGCCCCTTCAGCGGTGAACAAGTTGGTGGACGATCCACCAGCTTCTGCAATGGTGAATAAGTTAATGGATGACCCACCAGCTCCTGCAACGGTGAATGAGTTAGTGGACGACCCTAGAGCTCTTGCAACGGTGAACAAGTCAGTAAACGACCCACCAGCTTCTGCAACGGTGAACAAGTTTGTGGACGACCCACCAGCTCCTGCAATGGTGCACGAGTAGGTGGATGACCTGATAGCTCCTGCAACGGTGAACAAGTTAGTGGACGACCCACCAGCTCCTGCACCGGTGAACAAGTTAGTGGACGATCCACCGGCTCCTGCACCGGTGAACAAGATAGTGGACAACTCTCCAGCTCATGCATCGGGAAATACGGTTTTGGATGAATCATTAGCTCCTGCAATGGTGAACAAGTTAGTGGACGACCCACCAGCTCCTGCAACGGTGAACAAGTTAGTGGACGACCCACCAGCTCCTGCAACGGTGAACAAGTTAGTGGATGACCCACCAGCTCCAGCACCGGTGAACACGTCATTGGACGACCCACCAGCTCCTGCAACGGTTAACAAGTTAATGGGCGACCCACCAGCTCCTGCACCGATGGACACGTTATTGGACGACCCACAAGCTCCTGCAACAGTGAACAAGTAATGGACGACTCACCAGCTCCTGCACCGATGAACACGTCATTGGACGACCCACCAGCTTCTGCAACGGTGAAAAAGTTAGTGGACGACCCACAAGCTTCTGCAGCGGTGAACACGTCATTGGACGACCCACCAGCTCCTGCAACGGTTAACAAGTTAATGGGCGACTCACCAGCTCCTGCACCGATGAACACGTCATTGGACGACCCACAAGCTCCTGCAACAGTGAACAAGTAATGGACGACCCACCAGCTCCTGCACCGATGAACACGTCATTGGACGACCCACCAGCTTCTGCAACGGTGAAAAGTTAGTGGACGACCCACAAGCTTCTGCAGCGGTGAACAATTTGGTGGACGACCCGCCAGCTCTTGCAGCGGTGTACAAGTTAGTGGACGACCAACTAGCTCCTGCACCGGTGAACAAGTTGATTCACGACTCTCCTGCTCCTGCAACGGTGAACAAGTTAGTGGACGACCCACCAGCTCCTGCACCGGTGAATAAGTTGTCGGACGACCCACCAGTTCGTGCAACGGTGATCAAGTTAGTGGACGATCCACCAGCTTCTGCAACGGTGAACAGGTGGGTGGACGACCCACCAGCTCCTGCAACGATGAACAAGTTAGTGGACGACTCTCCAGCTCCTGCACTGATAAACACGTCATATGACGACGCACTAGCTCCTGCAACGGTGAACGAGCTAGTGGATGACACACCAACTCCTGAGCTGGTGAACAAGTTAGTGGACGACTAACCAGCTCCTGCAACGGTGAACAAGTCAGTGGACGACACACTAGCGCTTGCAACGGCAACAAGTTAGTGGAAGACCAACCAGCTCCTGAAACGGTGAACAAGTTAGGGGATGACCCTTCAGCTCCTCCAACGGTGACCAAGATAGTGGACGACCCACCAGCTCCTGCAACGGTGAAAAGTCAGTAAGCGACCTACCAGCTCCTGCAACGGTGAACAAATTAGTGGACGACCCAGTATTTCCTGCAGCAAAAATAACAAATCAGTGGACGACCCACCAGCTCCTGCACCGGTTAACAAGTTAGTGGAAGACTGTCCAGCTCCTGCACCGGGGAACTCGGTTTTGGATGAATCACCAGCTCCTGCAACGGTGAACAAGTTAGTGGACGACCCAACATCTCCTTCACCGGTGCACACGTCATTGGACGACCCACCTGCATCTTCACGGGTTAACACGAAATTGGACGACCCACCTGCTCCTGCACCGGTGAACACGACGTTGGATGACCCACCAGCTCCTGCAACGGTGAACAAGTTAGTGGATGACCCACCAGCTCCTGCAACAATGAACAAGTTAGTGGACGACCCACCAGCTTCTGCAACGATGAACAAGTTAGTGGACATCTCTCCAGCTCCTGCTCGGGGGAATACGGTTTTGGATGAATCACTAGCTCCTGCAACGGTGAAAAAGTTAGTGGACGACCCACCAGCTTCTGCAACGGTGAACAAGTTAGTGGACGACCCACCAGTTCCTGCAACGGTGAACAAGTCAGTAAACGACTCACCAGCTTCTGCAACCGTGAACAAGTTAGTGGACCACCCACCAGCTCCTGCAGCGATGAACAAAATAGTGGACGACCTCCCAGCTTCTGCACCGGTGAAAAAGTTGGTGGACGACTCTCCAGCTCCTGCACCGGAGAATACGGTTTGGGATGAATCACTAGCTCCAGCATCGGTGAACAAGTTAGTGGACGACCCACCAGCTCCTGCAACGGTGAACAAGTTAGTGAACGACCCACCAGCTCCTGCAACGGTGAACAATTTAGTGGATGACCCACCAGCTCCTGCATTGGTGAACACGTCATTGGACGACCCACCAGCTCCTGCAACGGTGAACAAGTTATTGGACGACCCACAAGCTCCTGCAGCGGTGATCAAGTTTGTGGACGACCACCCAGCTCTTGCAGCGGTGAACAAGTTAGTGGACGACCAACAAGCTCCTGCACCGGTGAACAAGTTGGGGGACGACTCTCCTGCTCTTGCATCGTTGAACAAGTTTGTGGACGACCCACCAGCTCCTTTACCGGTGAAAGAGTTAGTGGACAACCCACCAGCTACTGCAACTGTGAATAAGTTGTTGGACAACCCACCAGTTCCTGCAACGGTGAACAAGTTAGTGGACGACCCACCAGCTCCTATACCGGTGAACAAGTTGGTGGACGACCCACTAGCTCCTGCTCCGGTGATCAAGTTAGTGGACGACTCTCCTGCTCCTGCATCGGTGAACAAGTTGGTGGACGACCCACCAGCTCCTGCACCGATGAACACGTCATTGGACGACCCACTAGCTCCTGCAACGGTGAATAGGTTAGTGGACGACCCACCAGCTCCTGCAACGGTGAACAAGTTAGTGGATGACCCACCAGCTCCTGCACTGGTGAACAAGTTAGCAGACGACCCAGAGCTCCTGCAACGGTGAACAAGTCAGAAAACGACCCACCAGCTCCTGCATTGGTGGACAAGTTAGTGGACGACCCACCAGCTCCTGCAACGGTGAACAAGATAGTGGACGACCCACCAGCTCCTGCAACGGTGAACAAGTTAGTGGACGACCCACCAGCTCCTGCAACGGTGAATATGTTAGTGGACGACACACCAGCTCCTGCAACGGTGAACAAGTTAGCAGACGACCCAGAGCTCCTGCAACGGTGAACAAGTCAGAAAACGACCCACCAGCTCCTGCAACGGTGAACAAGTTAGTGGAAGACCCACCAGCTGCTGCAACGGTGAACAAGTTAGGGGTAGACCCACCAGCTCTTGCAGCGGTGAACAAGTTGGTGGACGATCCCCCAGCTCCTGCACCTATGAACAAGTTAGTGGACGACTCTCCAGCTTCTGCACCGGGGAATAGGGCTTTGGATGAATATCTAGCACCTGCAACGGTGACTAAGTTAGTGGACGACTCAACAGCTGATGCAACGGTGAACAAGTTATTGGACAACCCATCAGCTCCTACAACGGTGAAAAAAGTTGTGTACGACCCACCAGCTTCTGCACCGGTGTACAAGTTAGTGGGCGATTCTCCAGCTCCTGCAATGTTGAACACTTTCGAACGACCCACCAGCTCCTGCACAGGTGAACAAGTTAGTGGACGACTCTCCAGCTTCTGCACCGGGGAATAGGGCTTTGGATGAATATCTAGCACCTGCAACGGTGAACAAGTTATTGGACGACCCACCAACTCCTGCACCGGTGATCACGTCATTGGACCAACCAACAGCTCCTGCAACGGTGAACGAGTCAGTAAACGACCCACCAGCTCCTGCAACGGTGAACAAGTTTGTGGACGACCCACCAGCTCCTGCAATGGTGCACAAGTTGGTGGATGAACTAATAGCTCCTGCAACGGTGAACAAGTTAGTGGACGACCCACCAGCTCCTGCAACGGTGAACAAGTTAGTGGACGACCCACCAGCTCCTGCAACGGTGAACAAGTTAGTGAACGACCCACCTGCTCCTGCAATGGTGAACAAGTTAGTGGACGACCCACCAATTTCTATACCGGTGAACGAGTTAGTGGACGATCCCCTAGCTCCTCACCGGTGATCACGTCATTGGACCAACCAACAGCTCCTGCAACGGTGAACGAGTCAGTAAACGACCCACCAGCTCCTGCAACGGTGAACAAGTTAGTGGACGACCCACCAGCTCCTGCAACGGTGAACGAGTCAGTAAACGACCCACCAGCTCCTGCAACGGTGAACAAGTTAGTGGACGACCCACCAGCTCCTGCACCGGTGATCAAGTCATTGGACGACTCTCCTGCTACTGCATCGGTGAACAAGTTAGTGGATGACTTACCAGCTCCTATACCGGTGAACGAGTTAGTAGACGACCCACCTGCTCCTGCAACGGTGAACCAGTTAGTGGACCACCCACCAACTCCTGCAGCGATGAGCAAGTTAGTGGACAACCTCCCAGCTCCTGCACCGGTGAACAAGTTAGTGGACGACTCTCCAGCTCCTGCACCGGGGAATACGGTTTTGGATGAATCACTAGTTCCAGCATCGTTGAACAAGTTAGTGGACGACCCACCAGCTCCTGCACCGGTGAAAAAGTTAGTGGACGACCCACCAGCTCGGGCAACGGTGAACAAATTAGTAAGCGACCCACCTGCTCCTGCAGCGGTGAACAAGTTAGTGGACGACACACCAGCTTCTGCAACGGTGAACAAGTTATTGGACGACCCACGAGTTTCTGCAACGGTAAACAAGTTATTAAACGATCCTCCAGCTCCTATACCGGTGAACAAATTACGGTTTTGGATGAATCACTAGCTCCTGCAACGGTGAACAAGCTAGTGGACGACCCACCAGCTCCTGCAACGGTGAACGAGTTAGTGGACGACCCACCTGCTCCTGCACCGGTGAAAAAGTTAGTGGACGACCCACCAGCTCCTGCAACGGTGAACAAGTTAGTGGACGACCCCCCAGCTCCTGCAGCAGTGAACAAGTTAGTGGACGATCCACCGGCTCCTGCACCGGTGAACAAAATAGTGGACAACTCTCCAGCTCCTGCATCGGGGAATACAGTTTTGGATAAATCATTAGCTCCTGCAACTGTGAAAAAGTTAGTGGAAGACCCACCAGCTCCTGCAACGGTGAACAAGTTAGTGGACGACCCACCTGCTCATGCAACGGTGAACGAGTTAGTGGACGACCCACCAGCTCCCATACCGGTGAACGAGTTAGTGGACGACCCACTAGCTCCTGCACCGGTGATCAAGTCAGTGGACGACTCTCCTGGTACTGCATCGGTGAACAAGTTAGTGGACGACCCACCAGCTCCAGCACCGGTGAACACGTCATTGGACGACCCACCAGTTCTTGCAACGGTGAACAAAATAGTGGACGACCCACCAGCTCCTGCAACGGTGATCAAGTTAGTGGACGACCCACCAGCTCCTGCACCGGTGAACACGTCATTGGACGACCCACTAGCTCCTGTAACGGTGAACAAGTTATTGGACGACCCACAAGCTCCTGCAGCGGTGAACAAGTTTGTGGATGACCCACCAGCTCTTGCAGCGGTGAACAAGTTAGTGGACGACCCACCAGCTTCTGCACCGGTGAACACGTCATTGGACGACCCACCAGCTCCTGTAACGGTGAACAAGTAATTGGACGACCCACAAGCTCCTGCAGCGGTGAACAAGATTGTGGACGACCCACCAGCTCATGCATCGGTAAACAAGTTAGTGGACGACCCACCAGCTCCTATACCGGTGAAAGAGTTAGTGGACAACCCACCAGCTCCTGCAACGGTGAACAAGTTAGTGGATGACCCACCAGCTCCTGCACCGGTGAATAAGTTGTTGGACGACCCACCAGTTCCTGCAACG